>JAJTUV010002776.1:0-107186 GCA_021653895.1 Mastomys natalensis
AGAGCTTTTTGGGGCTGCTTGCAGAATCTGACATGGGCCAAGGACAAAGAAATGGGCTGCTTGGCAGGAATATGACATTGACCAAGGACAAGGAAGTAGGCTTTCAGGTAGGTATCTGATTTTAGGCTAGAACAAAGAAGCATTTTCAGGCAGAAATCTAAATTTTAGGCAAAAACAAAGAAGTAGGCTTCAGACATGAAAATGACTTTGGGCTAGGACAGGGAAGTTGACTCAGATATTTTGGTCATCCTGAGAAGCCATTAGAACATGATCACAGGAGTGCTCAGGATTTTGTTTATTGCCTTGCTTGTTCTTTGACTATTTGTGTTTATTTTTTGCTTTGACTATTTTCATCTATTGTATTGCTAGTTCCTCAATCTACAACTGACCTTAATACTTGCATGTAATTAAAATGGTATGAAAGCAATAAGGGGGAGGAAAGATAGGATAAGAGGGTTCTAGGGAGGAAAATGAGGAAAGGGAATGACATCTGAAATGTAAATAAACAAAATATCCAATAAAAATAAAGCTCAGAGCAACTTTCACCTCAACCATGAATTATAAATTAGATTTTTGTCACTTTATTACTCCTTATTTTATATATGATAATACTAAAAGAATCTAGCTATCAATTGAAGAACAACTTTATAATAGCTATAATGGTGTTTAGAGACTGAGATTGTGCAAAGTAAAATTCTGGCCAGTGACTAATGAATTAATTACTGGAGAACATTTTCCACCAATGCCTAATTCATCAGAGACATTCTCAGAGATAGTTAGTCCACAAGCCTCCTCATTCATGGTGGATATCTAGAACAATAAAATGATTATTTATTTACTAAGGGAATCTTAGTTATTGTTATTAATAAAGATCTTCAGACTGTTATTAGAGAAAACTAGATAAGAATCTTATGAAAGTGCATTGTAATGTGTGTAGCTTTGACTCACAATTAAACAGACTCTTGACATCTATACAAGACGTTTTGCATCATGCTGAGAATTTAACTGTCTATAGTTAAATAGATTATTGTTACAGTTCACAGATCACAACAATACTAAAATATACTTGTAGTAATTTCAATGTCATCTATAATAATCAAGCAATTGCATATAAAAATCTATAAAACAGGATAACCAGGAAGTATCTTAAAGCATAAATACAAATAAGAGTTGCCATAGTTTCAAGTGATGGGTAATTGGTGGGGAACATAATTCCAAACTTCAACTTCAAAGTACACATGAACACACACATACACACACACACACACAACACAACACACACACACACAAACATAACAACAACACATTTTGTAAAAGAAATATTGTAAATTCTTCAATAATATCCAATAACAAATTGTGTTCTCATCAATAATAATATAATAATTAAGCATTTGTCAGAACCTTAATTTGTAATGTCAAATATGTTGTTTCTGATATGTATGATAACTCTATTATATGTCACCATCATTACTATTTAGATAAAAATAACGCTCTAGTTTCCCTGCTTCAACACCCATGTTACTAATTCCAACTGTAAATTTCTAAATAAAGTACTGAATGTTGGGGAAATTTCATGTCTTTAATGTTGTCTTTACTCTTTAATGGCAAATTGCCAAGTGATGAAGCAATTATTCAATAAATCTGCTAAAATTTACAAAGATATGAACAACTTTTCATGGTGTAATAGCTATGTCTACCAGGACTCCTTGTTAGGTAGAAACAGACAGAAACACAGTGCTCTTGTCTACTACCTCCCACCTGAAGGATGCATAGAACTGTAACAGGCAGAATAGCATAGTCTTCTCAATTCTCCATTCCGTCATATTCTGTTGCCAAAATTAAATTCTTGACAAAGGGTGCTGAAAGACTGATTTTAGAAATGTTCTGTAGTAATTAAGGCATATTTAAAAGCTATAACCTTGCCATCGTTTTCCTTGTGTAAACTTATAACAACAACCACAACAATAACAAAAATAAGCCGCAATGACCAGAGACTACCAGTATCTATCTGTAGCTCTGCTCTAAGGTAAGTCACTGAGAAAAAGTTCTGTCAGTGAGCCAGTTCCTACTCTTGAGCCATGATGGAGAGGACTGACACTTGGGAGAATCAAGCAACATACAAGGTCATGCAATGTCTTTCAGAAGGAGTTTGCTTTGTTTGAAACACTGTGGTAAAAATATTGCTAAGGGTCCTCCCTAAAAGAAGTAATGTTCAAGAGAAAGAGAATAAAGAAGACATAGGTATCTTTGCTAGAGATATAATCTATATTAGATTAGAAAACCAGGAAGAGACTATTAAGTGACAATGCAAACCGCAAACTTTGAAGTGTTTTATATATCTGCAAACAGACTCGTTTTTAGCTTAACTAACCTTGTGCTCCAAAGATTCTTGAAGACAATACAACAATAAACAATATTTCTTTAAGATTTATAGTAAAACTGGATTTGGGTAGATAGGATACCCAGTGATCACAGCTAAAATACTTCCATATCACTTACATGTTCAAGTCCAAAACACTTTCAAATTTACATCAGGTAATTGCAAAATGAGAAATAATTCAGCATCATCAGAAACAAACAAACAAAATATAATAAGTACTAAAATGATGGTGAGGAGAATTTTGTATTAGGTAAAGTTTTTTGCTTTCTAAAAATAAGGGAGTATTGAGGACAAAAGCATTGGGAAAATGTGAGATATTTAGTAGCAAGAAATACTGTTCAGAAATTGAAAGACAATGCAAAAATCAGCTAGAATGTCACATTTAATAGAGAAACCTATTAACTACAGTAGAGAAATTACTGAAAAGATGTTAAAAGATTAATGGAAAATATTGTCAAATATGTTTATATGTTTTATAATCTGGATAATGTGAATAGCTGTAAACTATTAAAAGTGTGATTTTTCAAGTTAAAGCACAACAATTAAAATAAAAAAGTAAATCAGAGGAGTATAACCTAGTATAAAATTATCAAACTTGAATGAGGATCAATAGAGAATATCCAACTTAAAGAAGAGCAGGAGGAAGAATTTAAAAGATAGTAAACTATGGAATATAAAAGAAATTAAACATTAATTAAAATATCAAGTACTTCCAATGAATAATTTAAAAGGAAAATTAAGTAAATTTATAGGATAAAAGTACTTAGAAAAGATGTAAAACCTACTTTGGAAACTATGAAAGTATCTGAAACAAACTAAAGATATTTTAGAATTATAAATATATATCTCTTCATGTTTATATGTTGAAAACTTGTTGTGACTCTTTTAAAACATTTTAACCTCCAAATCCCATTAAAAAATTCAACAACCCCTATGACATCATTCCCAGAGGATTCTTTGAAAAAGTTAATGTGCAGAGAAAATACAGAGAAGAGAGAGAAAGAGAGAGAGAAAGAGAGAGAGAGAGAGAGAAGTAGAGAAAAAGAGAGAGAGAGGAAGAAAGAAGAACAAAAGGAAGAAAGAAAGAAAGAATGAATGAACAAAAGAAAAGAAAGAAAAAGAAAAACATACAAAAAAAAACATTAAAGGAAGCAAAAAATTAAAACAGCCTTGAGAATGAAACAACTGTATATAGTGCAGATTCTGAGTCTGAATACTGATGATGAGAATAGAGGAGTGAGAATAAGTATATAAATTCATAAAACGATTATAGAATCTACAAACACAGGTTTGGTCAGTTGCATAGTAATAAATATGTTCACAAATTAGTGGGAATTCTATATAAGAATTCATTTCTAGAGACCTGGAAACAGAAGACAAAAGAATAAGCTCTGTTTTCAACTCAAAAAAAAAAAAATACCCAAAGTGATTAAAAGCATTCTATACCTTAAACATAAATACCAAGACCATTTTTTCATAGATACACACCAAAATTTATCCAACACAAGCATGATCTGTTGTGTTTGGAAGAATAATTTTTTTTCTTAAAACAAAATCAATTTGAAGCTAATATATCTAAATATATATCTAAATAATATGTTTCTGTATATCTAAAGGACTGGGCAATGTAAATGCAAAAATTGTTAGGTAGTATATTAAAAAATATAATACATTATTTACTAACAACAATTTATAAGTAAAGCATCTTCTGAAAATAGTTGCATTTAGGTGCAATGCTTTGAGGATATGTTTTTTTGTTTGTTTGTTATCAATTTTTTGAGACAGAATCTATCTAGACCAAAATGTTTCAATTATTGTAGCATTTAAAACTGGCAATCATTAATAGATGTCTATTGATGTTAGATTAAAGTATAATTGCAATCAAATGTAGAAATAAAGTATGCTTTCAATGAATACATATAATGCTCTATTTTATCACAAATTTATCTTGACTTACTTTTTAAAATAATTGCTATAATATTATTACAAAATTTACATATGACCTTTAATCATGAATCTAACAAAAACTAAAGTCCTGAGTGAGATACTTCTTCATTCCAGAGTGTAATATGTGAAATGGTTCTGAACATATATTTTTATATAAAGCTATTGTATCTATTGTATGACTATGTATCTGTTTTCCTTAGTTAATTTGTAGCAAATGAAACTGGTCACACTACCAACATATTTATAGTGAGATAAATTATAAAATGTAGACTTTATAAGACTTCACCAATCTACCTTAAATATATTAGTATTTCTGTAATAATGAAATGATAGAGGCCTTCTTCCTCAAAGTCAGTGCAGTTTGCAATGGGTTGGGAGAAAGAGACGTTATGAGAACAATCACATCCTTGCTAATTCCCCTCAATGATTTTTTTTGAAAACCGCATTCAGCACAACACATAGATTTGCCCTTTGAATTCAGAATTATCACATGAGGTTCTTTTTTACAGCATAAATTTTAGAAACAGAGGAACATTATCAGTGAAGTGTAAGATAAAAAATTGGTATCAGATAATTTGGAAATAGTCTGTAAATAAAACTGTACAGAGCATCAGGGACCTGAGACATGGCCCCTAAGTTGCTTATGGAGATGAAATTCACAGAGATGGTTGAACATACTCCAAAACTGACATAACACAGACATAGATGGAAGGTTCAAAGACTAAATACCACCACCTACCCACTGATTATAACTGGTATTGAAAGAGTACGTTAGAAAGTACTAAAGAACATCTTTAACTTTAAACTCCACACAATGTTTTTTAAAGGTAATATTTCCCCAGGACGAACCTGCTTTAAAGAATGGCAGTCGTGCCCAGCTCTGCTGGAACAAGGATGGCAGCCCAACCATTACAATTGCAGATCAAAAATATTTAGGACTATAGCTACATCTGCATGTTTAGAAAGTTTGCTTCTGAATCGCATTCGGATGCAGATCTATATGTAATATTTCAGGCAAGGTTTACACCTGAAATTTATTTTATCACAGCACCTCTATCAAAATATATTCGCTTAATAAAAATATGTATTTGAACGTGAAACCTGTCAATGGGTAATTTTAAATGCTAGGCTTAGAAACTTGGAATTACAATTTTACATGTGATCAGTACTAAGAACACATATTATATGCAGCGGTTAAAAATAATGTAAAATTTAAGTTTCTGTGAAAAACTGTCTGCTTGTACTAACAGGAATAAAATTTTCATTAAAATTTTTAATTACACATTAATCTATAATAACATTGAGAAAACACCAATCATTTTCCAATTAGTAATCTGGAAACAGTCAAAGAGAAAGTTTAAAAATGGTAAATAGGTGGAAACCGAATGGGCCAGGACTATGGTGGTAGGGTCGATGGAGCATCAACTCGAAATACCTTGGCAGAAATTGGCTACCTTCTGTCTCCCAACCTGTGTCGTAAAGTCCAACCATCAGCCTTAGTGAGAATTTATTACTCTGAAAGTTATAAGGCTTCACTTCTTGTTTGACCTTATAATGCCCCCTACACATACCCTATAGGCATGTAGATGCCTCAGAGACTCTGGTCACCTTTTCAGGGAAATAAATACCCTCCTTTACCCCCCCCCCAAAAAAAAAAACAGTTCTCTGAAGCTCTTCCCAGGTGTGTACTTTACCCCTCCGCTCATGGATAAGCAAGATCCCACACTGCATTCACCCATGGCCTGCTGCTAAGTTTCCCTCCCTCCAGTTAGCCCTCTACACAAGGGGGCAGTCTACCCCAGGGAGAAGCAGACACGGGGAGGAAACTGGCACAATTGGGATCTTTGAAGATCTGTGGGTTTTGTTTCCATGTATCATTGACTAAGGCAGGCATATTGGAAGATGCCTCATCTACATACGCAGGGACTGTAAGGTGTGATTGGTGGAACATTTTAAGGTCAAAAAAGGAGAGAAAACTGATAACTGAGTAATAAATTCTTACTAAGGTTAATGTATTTCTTCGGGGATAATCAATATTCAACAACAGTGTCTTTGTTTTGTTTGGATTTGGTTTGATATTTTTCTTTTTCTCTTTTTTTAATTGAACTCCAGAAAAAAAATTTCTTTCTTGGAATACTATTGCAATTTTTCTATCAAAGTCTTTTTATATATTTTTGTATTTGCAGATGTGACTTGGGAAGCATCAGGATAGACACTGACCAGATTAATTTCATGTAGTTAACAATAGGATGAATAAATAAATTTATATCCAAATAATTATGTAAAAATTCATCATCAAATTACTCTATAACTATATGTATACACAAAAAATAAATACAGCGAGGGAATTAAGGAATGTTGTGAGCAGCATAATTCATGAAGCTCTTAATTTGTTATTTCAAACCATATCACTAAACAGACTCAGGGGGTTGATTTAATATATTTATGCATATATTTGTGTGGATATCTCTTACAGTACCAAAGAAAAATAGATCATGGAAGGGTATAGAAGTAGTAGGAAGGGTGAAAGGTAAGGGGAATGATATGTAGCTACATTTGAATTACTCAAAATTTAAAATATGTATACAGACAAATGTATACTGAACATTTCTATAAATGACATAGATATTTATGTGTACATATACAAATATTCATAAGTGCAAATTTGTGCAAATAACAAATAATACATTTTGATTCATGAGGTATCTCTAAACTAGTAAATTCACAGGCACTGGGAGCATTATCATTACTTTGTCACTTTAGACATCTATTTTATCTATGGAGAAAGATCCCAAGGGACTTGTAGTTTTGAACACTTCATGTGAATTATTCATTAAATGCTTCTTCATATTAATATCATACCTCAAAATCCAACTGTGTTCTAATGTCATTCATACTGAGTATTATAGGACACTAATATCTACTCTATTGTGTTTATTTTCCAACTTCTAGCATATGTTATTTGATAATTAGGAGACACTGAGTATCCTACTTTACAAGAAACCCTTTACTAAAACTTCTTTTTTTTTTTATTTTTTTTTTTTTTTTTTTTTTTAGTTTTTTTCGAGACAGGGTTTCTCTGTGTAGTCCTGGCTGTCCTGGAACTCACTCTGTAGACCAGGCTAGCTCGAACTCAGAAATCCGCCTGCCTCTGCCTCCAAATGCTGGGATTAAAGGCGTGCGCCACCACCGCCCGGCTTACTAAAAACTTCTTAATAATGAATAAAATAGTTTTATAGTGTTAAATAAACATATTTTTCTCAAAAATTAGGTAGAAAATGCTTCTAAGATGATAATTTTTGACTATAGAAGCATTAATTAAATATACAAAAGAATTTATGGTAAAAATATGTATATAATTTTACTATTAAATAAAAAAATCTGAGGATAAAATAATTTATCAGTGTAATTTAAGATTATTTTGTCTAGATAGTAATCAGTATTTTACACTAAAGATTACAAAATATTTCTCAATTAAATAATTTGTAAAGATTTAGAACTATGTATAAAATAAACATATAATTAATACTTGTCTAAAGATTAAGTTTTGTGATTTTGTTTCTATTATCTATTCAATTTTGAAAGTAAGTAACTGTAGAATATAGTATTAATCACAAATCTAGGGCAAAATGAACTTTACAGGGTTAGTAATATCTGTATACATTGCAATATGAAGTACTATATTCAGGATGACTGCAGTGGAAATAACAATGCTCACTGAATCCACATCAATGGAAAATGGGAAAGGAGAACAACAAGATATTTAACTTAAAAGAACACAATTGCAAGAATGTACTGATCCATTGGAATAGTGCCTATTTGACAAAAAAATATATAATAAATGGAGTTGTTTATGTGGAAAAGGTTAAAGAACAGTGAGGTAATTTTAATAGTGTTAATATATTTAATGGCTTAAAACTATTTTGAAAATACATTTTTAAAAAAAATTTCAGTTGAAGCCTTTTTTATTTAAACTTCCAGTTACAAAACTGATTTTATTCATCTGAATTTATATATTTACACTCATTCATGAAAATGACATATTTTGAATTCTCTTAGAATTCAAAATGAGGGAACCTAATAAGGTATGTGATGGTAGCTGCTAATAATTATGTCATTCAATGAAATATTGAAGTAAGTATCTTTATGAATACATTTCTGTATGTTCACTGTCAATTTAAATGGTATTTACATTGTTAGACTATCTACTGGTTGCTCCTGGCCCAGGGCTCAAAGAATGATCTCAGAGCTGAATCCTCACACAGGATAACAAATGGCAGTATGGGGAATTTGGTCTAAAACAGATTTTATAAAATAAGAGATTAAAGATACATAAAACAGAAACATTTAAAGAACCTATCACAGCAGGTTGAAATATCCTGAATATGTTATTAGAAAACATTTTATTTTATTCCTGGTTTTATGTTCAGGATTCATTAACACTGTATGTGGAATATCAGCCTCTACAAACTGCATAAACTATTTCCTATTCACCCTGGCCTAGATCCTATGCATATATGATATGGTGTGTACCTTGGTGTTCTTGTGGGACTCCTGACAGTGGGAGCTGGTGTGTCATGGATAATTTCATCTGCTCTAGCTCCCTTGTCCCTCCTTCAGGGTTGCTTACATAAGTCTTGATATGAGGTTATAAGCCTAGTTTTATTGTAACTTATTATGACACATTTGGTGATAGTTCTGAGAGACTTGCTCTATTTTAGAGGGAAATGGAGTAGATCTGGGCTAGAGGGGAGGTGTGAGGTGTGAAGGGACTGAGAAGAAGGTAACCACTGGAAACTGTTGCTGAGATATAATGTATGAGAGAATAACAAAAAGGAAAACATGTTGAGACTAAAACTTTGGTAACTACGTGGTAGATTCTGAGGGTTAGGTAGTAGTCCATGTATTTTGATGAACTCAGCCCACCATTATAGCATTAGAATATGGGGACTCATTATCATTACAGCATCTCAACTTGTTTGGCCCTTTTTTCCTATGTCACCTTCATGAAGAGGTTTCTTATATTCTAGGGTTAAATATTGCTCCAACAGTATATTGAACCACAGTGAACTGACTAACCAATAGAGTGAACTCTATGAAGTTTTTCTCATAGAGTCAGACAAACAATGGCCCAAATTCCAGTTTCAGTCTTTATTTGCTATTCAGTTTTGGAGAAGTAACCAATTCTTTGTGACAAGGCCAGGAGAACATCAAAGTACCAAAATCCTTCATAAAATGCATTAACTTAATATGGGTAAATAATAAATCAGGAACATTTGTCCATTCTCCATTGTTGTTACCTCATATATCACTACTTATTTCCAAAGGTTGAATTGATAGCTCACACATGACTATATTTTGGTAAAATTACTTACATAAATCTAAGAGTTTAATGTTCAGCACAAATTTACCTTTTTTTTTTTTTTTTTTTAGGTTTACTGTCTGGTTTGACATCTGGTGATCTGTAATGATCTAAAAGGCCTTAATTAGCACCAGCAGTGATTGGGAAGTTCTTCCTCGGGGCATAGTCTTCCTTTCACATAGCAATTCCTTTTCTTCAGTTTAGTGGCAATAATGTTAGATAAATTCTCAGCCACAGTTGGCGTAATTTCATCTGATATCTGATTACCAGGCAAGTATAAAATGTTCAAATTTGACACTCTGGTTTCAGAAAAGATGAAACTTTTGCCTACTTGCTGCATTTTTTTTTCTTTTTTTTTCCTTTTTTTTTTTTTAAATTGGAAATTATTTATTGGAAATTTTTTTTACATTTCAGATGTTCTTCCTTACCCATTTCCCCCCCTCCTCCAGGAACTCACTATCCCTTCCCCCTCCTCCTGCCCCACGTTGGTGTACCCCCACCCACCCTCCCTGTACCTCACCTCCCACCCTCGAGTATCCTCCCCCCCACGACGTCCAGCCTTCATGGGACCAAGGATCTCTTCTCCCTTATATATAGCTCCTTGCATATAAACTGGAGCCATGGGTCCCTCCCTAAGCGCTCCAGCTGGTGGTTTAGACCCTGGGCTCTGGTTGGTTGGGTTGTTGCTTTACTCTAGTGTCGCGAATCCTCTCAACTCCTTCAGCCTTCACTCTATCTTCTCCATTGGAACCCCATGCTCAGTTTAATGGTTAGCTGTGGCATCTCCCTCTGAGTATGTCAGACTCTTGCAGACCTTTAAGGAGACAGCTATATCAGGCTCCTGTCAGCATGTACATCCTGACATCCACATCAACCTCTACCTTTGGTGACTGCACATAGATGGATTTCCAGGTGGAATGGTCTGTAGACATCCCTCCTTCAGTTTCTGTCTGCACTGTGTCTCCATATTGCACCCTTGAGTATTTTGTGTTCAAATACAAACCACTTTTCAGTGAATAAAGTAAAAACTGTAGAAATGAATCAGAGCATTTGAAAATTTTAGGATTAGAATGGCTTTGATGAAAGGACCAGAGGAAGGTATGACTGTAGAGATCTCAAATTAGTATCTAAACAGCACAACTGGAAGCTCTACAACTGAAAGAAGAGATCATAGCCAAAAGAAATAGACGTCAAAGCAACAAACTGAAATTAAAGAAGAAAAACATAAACAAACAAACAGCAAAAAAAAAAAAAATACAAGAAAAACGAACAAATCTTTTTTATTAATCATTTTATTAGTTTACATTTCAAATGATATCCTCCTTCCAGGTTACACCTCCACAAACTCCACCATCCCACAGCTCCTCTCCCCACTCCCTTTTGCCTCTCTGAGGATGCTCCTCCACCTACTCACCCACTCTTGCCTCACTACTCTAGCATCTCCCTTTGTTGGTGCATCAAGCTTCCACAGGATTAAGGGCCTCCCCTGCCACCGATGTTAGATAAGGCCATTCTCTGCTCTATATGTATCTGGAGCCATGGATCCTTCCATGTGTACTCTTTGGTTGGTGGTTTAGTCTCTGGGAGCTCTGGGTGGTCCAGTTAGTTGATATTGTTCATCCTATAGGGTTGCAACCCAGTTCAGCTCTTTCAGTCCTTCTCCTAGCTCTTCCCCTGGCTCAGTCCAGTGGTTGGCTATGAGTATCTGCATATGTATTGGTCAGATGCTGGCAGAACCTCTCAGGTAACAGCCATACCAAGCTCCTGTCAGCAAGGGATCCTTGGCACCAGTCACAGTGTCAAGGTTTGGTGTCTGCAGATGGAATGGATTCCTAGGGGGCGCAGTCTCTGGATGGCCTTTCCTTCAGTTTCTATCCACTTTTTGTCCCTGTCTTTCCTATGGAAAGAAACATTAAACATTTTGGATGCGTGGATGGCTTCATCTCTCAATTGGGGGCTGTGCCTATCTACTGGCAGTGGTCTCTACATGTAGTATCCCCCCTTTCTTGGGTATTTCCGTTAATGTCATTGCCATTGAGTCTTGGGAACCTCTTGCTTCCCTGGAGTCTGGGACTTTCTAGTGGCTCCACTCAGTTCCACATTCCCCACTGCGACATATTTCTGTTCAATTTCCTGACACTCTTGTACTTCTCTCCTGTCCCTTCCCATATGTGATCCTACCCCTCCTTTTTGACTTCCCCTCTTCTCTCCCTCCCAGGTCCTCCCCGCCCCCTCTCTTTTCTGATTATTTTGTTCTATATAGTATTGAAGCATCCGCACTTTGGTCTTCCTTCTTAAGTTCCATACAGTTTGTGGGTTATATCGTGGGTACTCTGAGCTGAAGAATGGTTACAGAATATTTGGCACATTTACACAATGAAGTACTACTCAGTTATTCAAAACAATGACTTCATGAAACTCACAGGCAAATTAGAAAACTCAGGATAGAATTAGAAAATATCATCCTGAGTGAGGTAACCCAGACACAAAAGAATACATATGTATGTATTCACTGATAAGTGAACAAATCATCTTTTGAAATGATAGGTTTACATGTAGCAATTTAAAATATATTTGAGTTTTGATAACTCTCCCCAGTACCCTTGCATTCCAATTACCACATAAACCTCCTCTACATATTTTGAACAGAGAAGAAAATTACATGGTTGTACAAGTATTTCTTTATTGATGTATATGTATATTCCTTAAGGCATATGCTCGGTAATGGTATACTTGTATTATATAGCAGTTCTATTTATAGCTTTTGGATACATTTGAACAGGTTGCAACTGTTCACATTCTCACAGGATAGAACAAAGTTTACCCTTCCCCAAATCATCAGCCTCATTTGGCTTAATTTTTTTTCCCTTGGCAATATCCATTCTAAACATCATGAGACAAAAATTACAGAGAAGTTTCAATATTCATTTCTGTGCTAACTAAAGTTACTGAACAGTCTTTACCGTAGTTCTATGACATGCTGTATCTATTTATTTGTGCGTGGTGCACGATCTCTGCATTTCAGGAATGAAGGAAACTTGATCATTGTGAATGGTGTTCTTTAGGTGCTCAAAATGCAATTGCTTTCATTTTTTGAGAACATTTACATCTATGTTCATGAAAGATATTGGTCTATATTTCTTTTTTTTATTGTGCCTTTATTTTATCTGATTTTATTCCTTTATTTATTTTATTTATTCCTTTATTTATTTTATTCCTTTTTATAGTTTATAGATTGAGGAAGCATGTTATTACTTTTACTGTCTAGTAGGGTAAATACTAGAGGGAATATATCTCACCATTGGTTTTTCAGTATTGAGGAGATTTTTAATTGTAGCTTTAACTTGTAAAAACCTAAATATTTATCTCTTCTCATTTAATTTTGAAAAAAAATATATATCCCAAATAATTTACATGCCAATATAATTATATAAATAATATATATTAAACATATATATTATTTAGTGCCATGTAAATTATATTATGGCCTGTGATAATCTAATTTGCATTTATATCTATCTCCCTTTCAGCCCTAATCTGAGTCTTTTATTTTATTTTTTAAAATTCTTTTTAGTGAGATTGTTTAGGAGATTGCTGATCTTATTTTTCTTTTTCAATAACCAGTTCTTCCTTTCACTGAATTTTTGTATGACTTTATTTGTTTATGTTTCACTAACTTATGCTCTGATGTTTCTTTACCTCTGATGCTTTTAGTTTTCACTTGTTCTTGTTTCACATGTTCTTAAACTGCATCAGTTTCTTAGTTATTTGAAACTCTTCTGACTTTTTAACCTCCAGGATATTTATACTATTAGGTTATTTTAATTTCTTTGTATATGTTGGATAGTGCCACAACTCTCTACTTCAGAGAATGTTGCATTTGGGATATAATATTTTCTAGATTTCTTTAAGTTTGTATGATTTATTATGCCATTAAAATCTAAGTTTCTCCATTTTTTTTGTCCCACAGCTGTTTATTGGTGAATGTGTGCTATTGAAATCATCCTTGTTTAATAAAACTTATTTCACTTGTGGTAATACACATATATTAACTATTGTCATTTTCTTACGATGGATTTCCTTTGAATCAGTGTGAACTGACATTATTTTTTTTCTTCTGAGTGGATTTTATTGAGTATCTACCTTATCAGATATTAGAAAAATGATGCCCCAGACTCTCTGGTTACATTTTCTTGGCTTGGTAGTCATGAACTCATTTAGCCTCCTTTTACAGTGAAGTGGTTTTAGTCCTCCATGTGTGCTAATGTAATAGAGGTTCATATTTACATTACAACAGTGAAATAAAAACTTGCAAATTTCATTATTACTAATATATATTAAATGCCCATCATAACAAAATGCTGGTTTGCTTGATACTTTTTATTCACTTTGAAAAGTAAAAGCTTTTGAAACTTTTTTGTAATTCACTGTTTATGTGAAGCTATATTTAAACTCATTTTAATTATGAATATTTAAAAAGAAATTAACTTTTAAAACATTATTCCTTTAAAATGGTGTCTTAAGTTCATACTTGTGTAAGGTATATCATTAGTATGAAACCATTTTCTTGAAAATTAGAGGAAGCTGAAAGATTGAATTGTGAAATCATTAGTAATTGATCACTACAAGTGAGAACACTGCTGTTGTGACTAATGAGTGAATTGTTAATGTATGTAATAGATAATATTTTGTACTGATAGAGAAATTGCTGTGTGTGACTATTTATCATTTCGTTCCCAACAAGATGTTTCAAAAAAGCAAGATAATTGCAGCTTGCACTCATACTTCCTTTTTACATGCTTAATAAAATTTTGAGTATAAGACACAAAATTATTTTTCCATTAAAGTGAGTCACAATTTTCCCTTTCAACAAAAAACTCACATAAAAGTTCTGATATGTGAAAAATTCTGGCCTAAAATACTCATGAAATAATTGACATAAGTAATTAGTCATTAATTTATTTGATCTTCATAAGGATCTTCTCAGGAGCATTTTATCTGTTTTCATCTGCTGAAGCTGCAGTCTTTGGGGCCTCCTTAATCTCTTCTTGTACTAGGGAACTTAAAACCCTGTCAGTATTCATCACACAAGCACACACACTCACACACACATACACACACAAGCACATACAGACACACAAATTGACATACCACAGAAACACAACCCACACAACACACACACAGTGATTGTATAACTTCTGTTCAAAGTACTTTTTTCAAAGCTTCTTATCATTGAATAAGCTTTGTAACTATCAACATTTTCTTAATTCACCAGTACATTATGTACTACCATGTATATATATACAAATAATAAATATTTGCGTAAGAAATATTCTTTCTTGTTAATCTCTTTCTCAATCATGTATTTCTACTTATCTCTTTTACCTCCAGGAAAGGTTTTTATTGCCCAGTACTGAAACATCTCTCAGTTTGAATAATCTTTCTCCTTTCATTCTCATTTTTTGTTTGTTTCATTTTATTGAAGAAAAAAATTATTTCAGAAAAATTTCATTCTGTGATCCAGTTTAGCTTGTAATGTACCATACATTCATATCTATGTTAACACTAAAGACAACCCTCTTGCTACCATAGTGCTAAGATTATAATTCTGAGTTACTATGTCCAGATTTTCCTTCTCTCATGATGATACTCTCAAATCCTAAATATTATCTACATATATTTTCCTCTTGTTCAAATGTTATAAAGGTTGGAAACAAAATTACAGTAACTAATAGTTTTAAAGTTTTAATTTGTTTGGGACCTAGAACTTTAATTGCATTCAAGATGGAAGACACATAAAAGAACCAAGAAACACCCTGAAGGATGGAATTTAAACTATACTTTTATTTATAAGGTTTACTTTTTATTGTAGTAAAAGAAATTTTACCTACTTAAAGTCAAGGTCCTTAATAATGCCTGAAATATATTTTATGTTTTACTTCTTAAAATTGTACTTGAACTCAGATTGGCAGATATGTATGTGTTTAAACCATTCTACCTTCAGACAACAAGAAAGTATCAGTAGAAGTTTGCATGAGAAAGGCAGCAGTTACATAAATCATTGCCTTCTATGGTTTTACTTTAGTAATTTCAAAATGTGGATAACTTTTTTTTTTTTTGCCTGTAGAACATTCTTTTGTTTTTTAATGGTTCAATAAATCTACAAGAATATGCCTTGGTATTTCTTAATCTTTGCTTAGACTTTCAGCCATATAATATTCTTTAATGATGACGTTTATAACCTTTAACATTTCTGTTAAGTTTTCTTGAATTACAGCTTTTAAATGTTTTTTTCCCTGTTGTTTAGCTTCTTAATGCCTTAATCCTTGATTTTATGTTTCTTTTTTTTTAATTTATTTAGTTATTTAAATCAAATCGTAATTTTTACTTATTTACACAGGGGTTATAAACACAAAAAGGCAGGATGTGGGGAAGGGAATGGCACCGGAGCATAGATGTTCAGGGGGAGTACAGATACCTTTCAGAACAGGGTATCGGCTGAGTGTAGGTTCAGGGGACAGGTCACTATTACTCTGCCTATGATTCACTTGTCCTTATCTAAGTTGGCACTGGTGGATAACTTTCAAAAGGTAAATTACTCAAAACGTAACAGAAATGTATTTGGTCCCAAGGTCATTGCTTATTTCTCTTGTTGCTTAATAAAGAAATATAAATATATTCTTTGATAACTAGATCATAATGAGTACTCCCAAAGTTTTCTAAAGTTTAATTTTATTTTAGTTGGTTTTTTTTTTTTTATGTCTTTACACCTCTAAGAGTTATATTTTAAGTACAGTGAGAAAGATGCACTTTCCCATGTTGTCATCTCTCCAAGAGTTTTCTGCTCTGAGAAGCAAAGGAGACCTTCACAAGTGAGAGTTTCAGAATAGAGCTGAATAGCTACAAAATTTTTATTAAACAAAACTTTGAAATTATCCTAAGAGAGCTATTAGTATGTGGGTGGGGCGAGAGCTCACATATGCATGTGTATGTCTAAATTTACCTCCAGATAATTCTAGTACCAGTTTATAGAAATGCCACCTAAAATCACAAAATGTCGAATATAACTATAGCGAATTTTAGCAAAGTTTGAAAAAATTTAAGATTGTGACTATATATGAGAAGTATTATTATGATCAAAGATGGCCGGTTTTAATTATATCATAACCTGTTTTGATAAAATTCATGTATCTTTTCCCAGAACCTTGATTTATGCTACATATTGATACTATGTATATAATAAATAGAAAGATTAAGAAAGAAATTTCAATGCCAAACAGTGTCATTTAGGAAAAACAAGATATTATTTGTGAATTTGCTGCATTTTCTGACCTTATATTCATTGGATATCATTGAAATTTTTGCTTAAATATGTTTTTATAAATTAGATCATTGGAAATATGGAGACAAAGTAAAACAAATTCTTGAGTTATGTTTTATGTTCATCTGCTGTCATGCCAGTGTCTTATCACTTAATTGTACATATAATTTAATTTAATTTTATAGATAAAGAAATAGATTTTATTTCCTGTTTTTATATTTTTTATATTTTTAAACTTTCATTTCAAAACAATAAATCAAATTTACATGTTTTGATTTTTTTAAGGCATGTTTATGCTGTCTGATCCAGCAGTGAAAATTTAAGACAACAGAATTCTACAGTTTACTCTCAGTGAAGGAAAATTAGTCGGTATGGAAAGTGTTAGATACAATCTGTTATTTAATATCTCAAACATAGATGTTTCGTTTATAATGTTAGGTATATACATACACACACACATTTTATACATATGTATATATTAATAATAAGATATATAGTTTTTCAAATTGTAAATTCGCATGTTATATCATATATATATGAAGTAAAAATTATTTATCAATATGTATGAGCATAGATAAAACATGTAAAATTATTAAAACACCTAAAATTCCACCCTATTTGTTTTGTCTCAAGTTCAAATATCTTCCTTATTGTTTCAAAAATGATTTGTTTCATTGATTTTTTTTCTATGTCTAAGGGTGTGTTTCTCTGTGTGTGCACATGCAGTCTCTTGTGCAGATACCAAAGCCGGGAGAGAATATCATATGTGTTGTATTATTTTCTGCCTGTTTCTTTAAGGTACCGTTTCTCCCTGAACCTGTTGCTTGCATTTTTCTAGCTACTCTTGAAGGCAGCAACATACAATAACCTTAGTACATTTTTTTCAGCCTGTCTGGGAGTGCACATACTTGTGTTCTCTTGACTGTGCACCACTCTCTTCACCAAAGAGCCATTTCTGCAGCCTCCTCATAAGCAGTTTGACATTTATTTTTCATATAAATTATAAAACCAAGGCCAGGTAATGATGTTAGTAAAAGTTTTATTTTATATTATTCCTACCTAGAAAAGTTAGTTATAGAAGTGCAATTGTCAGATTTTTTTTTTCTGAATTCAGTCAGCATTTAAATACTGACAAAGTATTATTTGTTTGGCACAATGAAGAATAATTTTCACATCATTACTTACTCCAATGAAAATGCCAGCCCAAACCCCATGGGACTTGGCAATAGTTCATGAAAATAAAACGAATTCGAAGTACATCCAACATTTTGAAGGACAGTTGAATGTATACAAATATTATCATAAAGTGGAGGGAAAGGTGAAACTAACAAGGACAAATAAATACTCTGTTATTTCGCATTGTAAAAGCAAACATTAACAAGATAAAATTCAGAAATGATAATCAAAGTCAAAGTTTGCCAAACAACCAAAAAACAAAAACAATCAAAATATAAATACTCCATGACAAGGAATTAAGTGAGAGTAAGAAATAATTTATTATTGTCATGAAACATATAAAAATCTTAGCACAATGAGATGTTTTATTTTTAACCCCATTCTCTCAAACACAACCCAACTCAGAACAGACTCACCCAGCAGTTTGACCACCTGCAACCTGCTTCAATGATTAAAGAACCTCATCAGTTTGGTTTTATGGTTTTGAGAGGCAACCAAATGTTCTCAGCAGGAGTTCAGGAGAATAGTATTTTCTGTTGTCCCATAAACCATTAGCATATTTACTTACACTTTTCTAATTTCATTTTATGCTTATATTTACTT
This sequence comes from Mastomys natalensis, assembly GCA_021653895.1. Lineage (NCBI taxonomy): Eukaryota > Metazoa > Chordata > Mammalia > Rodentia > Muridae > Mastomys > Mastomys natalensis. The sequence continues at coordinate 18,790 of JAJTUV010002776.1, forward strand.
TCTGTACTTCATTTTTAATACTTTATGCTATTTTATTTTGACTTGATGAATATTTTTAATGTGAGATTTGACTATATTATCACCACATTGATATTTACCTTAACTATGCTTATCTGTTTCATAAATAATTTTTACATATTTATAAAAGAAATATCTCTGTGACTTTATGAAAAACAGCTATAGAGAAAGATTCAAACTATGATATATAAGGTTTCAAATGTTTATTAAAAATATCAAATAAAAAAGAGAAATAATATGCAGAAAGAGGCAGGAATCCACAATACATTCTCATAGATATCATTTTATATTTGGCCTTTTAAATGAAGCTAATTTTTACATCATATCTTTTATTTTGACAATATTTTAGCATGCATGTCTTAAAAGATAAAAGTATTTTAAAGCATTACCTAAATGAAATTGTAACACCTTAACATTTGGAGAAAAATTATGTGAAATCCATAAAAGGATGCCACAGAAGTGTTGTTTGCAGCAAATATACATCTTTAAGAAAAATCATATAATAGTTTCTAAAACAATTTAAATTAGATAAGTAAATATATCAAGATATTTAACTTCATGATACTAACAACTATTAAAAATACTTACAATGTTAGATTTTAATATTTTCAAGACTACTACTTTGTGAAAACTTGTAAATATGTATGTAGTGAATTGTATAAATATTAGTATCTTTATTCATAGACTTGGAAGGTATCTGGTTTTTAAATGTTTCTAAATATACACATAAAATTCCAAAATGCCAAATATAATGCTTTCTAATCTTGTTATGATTTGAAATTTAATGTAATATGTGACAGAAATGGAAAATTATTAATTAGATGAACAGATATTTGACCATAAAATATTAAGAAACTAATATTAAGATATTATTGATTTTATTTTAAAAGTCTGAAGTAAATCATCAGTATTCCAGGATAGAATATACACAAATGCACACACCAACTAAATTCATTCAAATGTATTATTGTCATGCATTGGACAATTATATGACTTCCTAAATATATATTGAATGAGGACAGTACAAATAAATATACTAAGATTGGTAGGGGACAATTCAGAAGCCTCAAATCTACTAAAAGAACTATAGGCCACTAAGTATTGCTGAGAACAGTACATGTGGAGGGATGATGGTATAGTCTTCTCCAGGGAAGAGCACATCAATAAGTCAGACCGACTACAAATGATCAGACCTTAAAACATGCATATGAGTAACCATATTCAGATTTATCAGGGTTTACTTATGGTTTTAGGGGGGTGTGTGTGTGTGTGTGTGTGGTGTGTGTGTGTGTGTGTGTGTGTGTGTGTGTGTGTGCTTGTGCACATGCATGCATGCATGCATACATGTGAAACAATGCTTAATAAAAAAGAAACCTGCGATTTTAAATAGAGCAAAGGCAGAAATACAGAAAGAGATATAGAGGAAGAAAATTATAATCTTATAAATAAAAACAAAAATCCCAAACATAACACACTAGTTTTTCCCCACATCACTTACAGTTCTTTTCATTCTCTTTCCTGCCTTATTTGTAGCATTTAGTTTTCCAGATCATTTTCAAAAATGTTTGAAAATATTCAAGGAGAGATTGTAAACTAAGGAAGTTGTGTTTTTGAACGTTTACTCCTTGAATACCAAGACCAAATCTTATGACATGCTGCTGCATTCCACTAGAGCATTATCCTCTGTCCATCATACTCATGTTGTGAAGCTCACAAACCATTAGTTCTTTACCTATTGGTATTCTTACTTTTCAGTTCAGGAGTCTATGTGTAGCAATGCTCAGGTTCATAATCATTATTTTACTTAATATTGGACCATGAACCATAAGCATGGGGAGAAAAGGTCAGCAGCAGAGCATAAAAAGACAGAGATTAATAGTGGCGATCAAAGTTAATTCCATACCATACAGTCACAAAATTCTCTTGTACGTGGTTTTACTTTGACCTCAACTTCATGTATTCGTTTGGGAAGGTGTGTATAAACCATATAACAGAAAATATGCTTCTAGCAACATTTGCCAAAAGGATAAATGCCAAATCTGCAATTTTAAAAGTACCTCAAATAATGCTGCATGGAAGGGAAATGTTTCACGTGTTACACATGCATAAAATAGCAGGATTAATTAAACTCAACAAAACTGAAAAGTGTCATACTATAACGTGTAAGAAGAAAAACAACAAGTGGCAATCAGATGTTGTAAGACACATAGAAATACACTTTTACTGACAATGTAAATTACTTTCTGTTTAATTCTCCACAAATTTAAAACCTTTTAGGATGATGCATTTAATCCACCTAAACCCACTGAACGTAAATACTTATCCTACATAGAATTCAATCAGAAAATTAGTTTATTTTATGGACATGATCATATAATACAAATGCCATCTTAAACTAAATATGACTATTGTACAAATTTATGGCATGGGACAAATTCTTACACTTGTATATTACAGAGTATAGCTTACTAATTTTTTGGCTCCAAGGTTTTTGCTCTGTAGCTGTCCAGAAATATGAATGTACCTTATTGAAAATACAAAGCTTGAGAAAAGACCAAATTTTAAAACTGAGATTTGTATTGAATATATTGCAAAACTGCATTGATAAAATGATTGTGTACCAAGAACATAAAAATTATTCCCATATTCTGCTTTAACTCTAGTTCATATTGTTTTTCAGATTTTATTAAAGAACTTCTATAACTTTAAAATATGAGGATAGTTCTGAGATTATAAAAAATTATAGTTGTGTCATAGGCAGATGTTGAAAGTGAGGTGATTTTTTTTATTGGATATTTTATTTACATTTCAGATTTACCCCCCTTTCCCTATTTCCACTCCACCAGAAAAAACCCTATCCCATACCCTATCCTCCTACTTCTATGTGGATGTGCCCCCACCCATCCACCCACTCCCACCTCCCACCCTCGAATTCCCCACACTGAGGCATCCAGTCTTCACAGGACCAAGGCATCCTCTCCCACCTATGCTCAACAAGGCCATCCTCTCCTACATATATAGTTGGAGCCATGGGTCCTCCCTATGTGCTCCCAGGCTGGTGTTTTAGAACCTGGGAGCTCTGGTTGGTTGATATTGTTGCTCTCCCCATGGGGCCACAAACCCTTTCAGCTCCTTAAGTCTTCTTAAGGAACCCCATGATCAGTCCAATAATTAGCAGTGAGCATCCACCTCTGTATATGTCAGGCTCTGGCAGACCTCTAAGGAGACAGCTATATCAGGCTCCTGTCAGCATGCACTTCCTGGCATCTACATCACATCTGACTTTGGTCAATGGGATGGAAAACCAGGTGAAGCAGTCTCTGGGCGGCCCCTCCTTCAGTTTCTGTCCCACACTTTGTCTCCATATTTGCTCTCATGAGTATTTTGTTATTCCTTCTAAGAAGGACAGAAAGCACCCACACTTTGGTCTTCCTTCTTCATGAGCTCATGTGGTTTATGAGTTGTATCTTGGGTATTGCGAGCTTTTGGGTGCATAACATGTGTATTCTTTTGTGATTGGGTTACCTCACTCAGGATTATATTTTCTCATTCCATCCAATTGTCTGCAAATTTCATAAATTCATTGTTTGTAATAGCTGAGTAATTATGAGAAATTCCATGTTGACTTCAAAGCTGATATTATACAATATAACATGTAGTTCCATTATTAAGTTATGTCAAAATGAGACAATATATGATGATCTTAATTACAAAGCACAATAGATCTCCAATTCTCTAGCTCAGATACACACATCTGTAAGGTAAGAATGGGAGAGTATCTCTCCAGGAAAGAAAAAAGAAGAAAAACTATTTTTTTTAATAGAAAATACGATTAAATAGGGAAGGCATGGGAAAGAATGTTAAAGGAGGGAAATTGGGGAGGAACAGCTAACACTGAAAGCAATTGATAAATTAGATGAGCATCTACTATTGTAGAAGCTTTCTAAAATATATACATACATGAAAGGAATCTAAATGGACACTGAAATATATGGAAGACAACACCTGCTACAGATCTTATGACACCAAGTAAAACGTTCCAATGCCAGGAATAGGTTGTATTTTTGTTGAGCCATTGGAAAAAGGAGTTACATGGAAACACCCAAACTCAAAGACTATTGTCAAGTCTAAGTACTACTTTACATAAAATGAAAGTAGGGCCCTATTGCTGAAGACACTTTTATGAGGTACATCAAATATAAAAACGTCACATTGGTCTCTAACTAGCATATTCATCATTATTGACTAGTATTCATGTTACTGAAAGTATCCTGTGTGGTATGGAAGAGAAAGGTAATCATTTATATCTCCCAACTATAATCTGATCAATAACTGTGACTTGCCAGCAAGATATATTGAGGAAAGAGCAGTACAAATGTTATGAGAGTCACCAGTCACTGTTTGATGGAAGTTAAGGCCTATTCCATGAGCTGGAATCTGCTCCTTACACTTCCCAAGTGGCCAAGAACCTGCAATTAGAGAGGTCATTAGTTTAGGAGAAAACCTACGAATATTATTCTGGTAAAGCAGCATAGCATTACAGTGACTCCTAACAACATTATGGTATACCCATATATCATGAATCTCAGCAAATGTGAGAGACACTTCTTGCTGCAATAGATCTAACTAATTACTAGAGACTAACACAGAGAAAAAGTAACTACATAATATGCAGAGAATTAGTTTTCAATGTAGTCAATCCTAAAATAGATGACTTCATTAAAGCCTCTAGTCAAGGCTCATGAATTTATGCGTGAAAGTCAGAGATAATGGTTGATTCCAAGGAAACAACATCTTCCAGACACAGTAAGAGTAATGGACATATGAATTCACAGATATTGTGTTAGAATGTACAAAACAAGTTAAAGCCAGACAGGGTTCCACACTGTGACCTGGAAGTACTCCCACATCTAACCAAGCAGAAATTAATACCTGCTGACAAAGAAAAACTAAAACAAAACAAAACAAAAACCAGTTACCTCCAATCGCATCTCACTGGTTATATGTTCTCACCCTTTAGGGCAGACCCTACTTCTGGGCATGTGAACTCAATGGTGTCTTTGCATATATCCTGTCTATTTTGCATGATTTCATACACTTTGCCTCATTTCTCTGTTCCTTGTTTATATCAATTTCCATTTCGCAGCGGTTTTGTATACGGGTTTGCTTTTATTAATACGTGTTATTATTATTTATTTTTTGTTGTTGTTGTTGTTGTTGTTATTTGTTTGTTTTTTTAAAAAAACAGCATAAAGACAGTGATAAAGTTGGTAAAGTCAAGAGGATCTGGAATTAATCAGGAAACAGGGAACATGATCAAACAAAATCTCAGAAAGATCAAATTTCATTTTTCTTTTTTTTTTTTTTTTTTTTTTTTTTTTAAGGAAAGGGTTTATTTAGCTTACACTTCCACATTGCTGTTCATCACCAAAGTAAGTCAGGTCTGTAACTCACACAGATCAGGAACCTGGAGGCAGGGCTGATGCAGAGGCCATGAGGGATGTTACTGGCTTGCTTAGGATCAAATTTCTAAACCCCCAAAATATTATTGAAGTACTGTATATCCTTGGCAAGAGCTACAGTGAGTATAACCATACTCACTTGGGAAACGGGGAAATTACCATTCTGTCCTGTGTTATTCAGAATCAAATCCAGCACTTAACTAACACAGTGGATTAATTTGATTACAAAATCTGTAACTGAATCATTAAAAATAGCTGTGATATATTTACTAACTCATGACAGCTTTGTTAACTTATGTATACAGGTTTTTGGTAAGGAAAAAAAAAGAAGTATTCACATGCAACTCAGTGGCCTTTTTAAGCCAGCCAAAATTTTCTGAGCCAAATATATAAAGTAAGCATATAAAATTCACATGAAGAGCAACTTGTAACCATATATATTTTTTCTTTCAAAGATAGGGGTAAAGTGTATATTTTTGCTAATATTCATATTGAAGAGATCATTGATTTTTTTATGAGAAGTAATATAAATAGAAATGATTCTAAGGTATAAATAAAAAAAGATATGATTATGGTTTCCCTGTCAACCACAGAAAAAGAGAACTGTGAATATTCAGTACTACACAGGGGTATGGCACAATCCTAGATTTTTTTGTGACAGTTACACTTCAGACACACCTCTACTCATAACAGCTAGTAATAAATGGGCCATAGTTGGTCACAGAGTTTATTTTACTCCACATCTGCTGCAGTTTTCCTAGAAGTAGATACAGAAACCATCTTAATCAGAGGTCATTATACTCTAGTTCAGAATCCATAACAGTTATAACACTTTAAGAAAAGAGACAAATCAAAACATAGGCTACAAGTTAGTGTGCACATCTGATGTACAATCACATGACAAAATGTTATAATGAAATGATTAAAGAAGAAGGTTTGGTAGGTGGCAGATAGTTTTAATGGATTTTGGGTTCTCGGCTTGATTGATTTGTCTCCCAGACAAAACAAACGTGAAAGTCATTCATTCAAAGTCAGTGTAACTTAATGCTGTGAGGTATTTTGCTACAACAAAGATTACCTCGTTTATTTTATATCTTGTAGCTTCTATAATGTTTTGTATATTTATAATAATTTCAAATTCTATTATCATATCTCTACATTTAAATATTTCAGGAAATACTTAAAATTTTAATTTTATTAAATTCTTAATTTTAATAATGCATTTGATTGATGTATTGAATTAATTTGACTATAGGGAAAATATCATAAAATACATTCTGCACATTTAACATTATATGCATGGTGATTCTGACACAAGGGTTTTTCTTAAAAAATAATATTTCTCATATTTATTAAAGTTAACTAGGACTTATAGTTATCTTAATCACTTATTTCTCCATAATTATCAGACCAGCTTTACAAAGCCTGAATTTTATTAAACCAGACCTTTTGATTTACAAGACAAGTCACAGATTTAACACTAAAACAATAATAACTTGTTTTCTTAATAAATAAATTAATCAGTTTGCCATTCTAAAAAGAAAACTAGAAATATAAGGCTGGGGAACAAGTATACTGGAAATATAAGGTGAAATATACCTTAAGCTGATACATGCAATACCATTCTTAAAGACATATATAGCTAGAACACTTCAAAAATTAAACAAATCTTCCAGAATATAATGGCGGATAGATGATCAGTCAGTAAAGTGATTGCCATGCAAATATGAGGAACAGAGTTTCAACTCCCAGAAGCCATGTGAAAATTGAGTATGTCAGTAAGTTCTATAGTCAATGTCCCAGGGGTGGTGCTGAAGACAGATACATCCCTTTAAGTTTAATAGAATCAAGGAACTTGGTTCATAGAAAGACACTCTCTCTCCAAGCATAAAAACATTGATTTTGAAAAGGGATATTTTTAGGAAAGATGGAAATTAGACAAAGTGGGAGGAATAAGGTCAGGTAGAGAAGTAATTAGAATGCATTTTACATATGTATAAATCTGTCAAAGAACAAATTTAATTAAAAATATGGTAAAGGATGATCCAGAAGACACTTTATATATATATATATATATATATATATATTATATATATATATCTTGCCTAAGTATATGTGCATGCAAGTATACATGCACCCACAGACACGTTCATACTCAATGCTATTCATACATATATACATATGCAAACACTCGAAAAAAATTTAATGCCGATTTTCTACCATATAGCCTATTTTTATTACCAAAACACCCATCCTTTAATTTATTCATCTATTACTTAAATCTTATCTATAGCTTCTATATTTCTTGTGGCGCAAGTGGACCATGCCACCAGACAGAAGAATTGGTAAGGCTGAGTGAGGCCAAACCGTGGGAAACTCAGGATTGAGTCAGTGTGGTAGGCTTGGAGCAAGCTCTCTTCCCAACTTCCTGCTCTGGAACATGGAACCACAACACCTCACTGAGAGGACTACAGCAATCAGTCACGTAGCATGAACACCTGGAGTTCTCCATGCTAATGAGGTATCTAGGTAGGCCTCAGTGTTCAGCCAATATGCTTTCCTTCCTGGGCATTCCTTCCAGCAAAAGTTTTTGAATTCATGGTTCACTCTAAGTAATGTGCATGTATTCAAATTTGCCATCAAACAAAACAGATTGAACAAGCAAGGATTATCTCCTTCTCCAAGGATCCCTATGGGTACACGGGAATCCCTTCCTCATAGAGAATTGTGCTTAAATCTCTCAGAGAAGATTTTCTTTCTCAGCCCCTCTGTACTCTTGGCACTCACTGAGAACCAAACCTGGCTCTGCCTTCCCTCTTCTGCCTGGCCAGCAGATACCCTGAGGGGAATCATGGAACTAAGACCCCCGTTATCAACTCCCAGTGATATGTAAGCAGTGCCAGGGTACACAGGAGACTGGAAACCACAGCAGTCATCCCAGACTCTGTGGTTTACCACTCTTGGACTGAGGACCCCCATTAAGAACCGCATTCTTCATCCCCTGAGCAGCATGGAGATAAAACTCAAACCCAGATGTTTCTATGGTAAGCCTTTTATCAACTGAGCTATCTCCAATCCTTCCTGGAACATGTCAATAAAAATCTTTGTGAATGAAAGAAAGTCTTGATAACAATTGTAAATGTTAGGTCACCAAAATTCAGATAATAATAAACAGAGGAATCAGGATCATGCCAATTCTCAAACCAAAAGCTACAGGATCTCCACGACAAAGGGTAACAACAGTAGATCCACGGTGAATCCAATGAGGATCCAGTGTTGATAGTTTGGCAGAATACAGAGGTCTTGAGCTAGACCAAAGTTCATTGCGATGAAATTTGGAAGTGAAGATGTGTGGATAAAGGGTATACTGTGGGAGACACTGTGACATACTGCAGCTTCCACATAAGATGTTTATTTTATTTTAGAGAAAAGGTGCAAAGGTGGAAGTGTTGTATAGGAAGGGACAGGAAGAGGAGTGGGATTAGGGTACATGATGTAAATTTACAAAGAATCAACAAGAAGTTTGAAACAATGAGAAAGAAATCTGTTTTTTAATTCTTCTCTCTTACCATACATCCCAGCAACAATTTACCCCCTGAACCCCAACACCAACTTTGTTTTCACCTGGGTCAACTCCTTCTTCTTTGTGCTTGAGAAAACAGTAAGCCTCTGGAGGTTATCAATGGAAGACAGCATAACAAGTTACAATGATGCTAGGCAGAAACCCTTATATCAGGACTGGATGAGGCAACCCAATAGGAGGAAAGTGGTCCCAAGGGTAGGTGAAAGAGTCAGAGATACGCCTACTAATGGGAGTCCACAAGAACATCAAGCTAACAACCATATCTTCAAGGGAACTAGGTCAAACCAGTGCAGGCTCTATGATTTCCACTTCCATTTTTGTAAGTCTCGGGTGCAAGATTTAATTGAGTTTGTGGACAAGGACATTTGCTTTTAATATTCCTTTTTATATTTTTGAAGTGGCTTACATATGTTTTGAGTTCTGACCATTTATCTTTTATTTTTATTATCTTTTTAATTTTACTGTATTTTATAATTATTTTATTATTTTTATTTTAACTTTTTCATAATATATGAAGAGAATTATGTCTTAAAATATAAATATATTCCAGGCAATTGGCATAATAAAATGCAGGGCATATCAGTGGATTCAAATCTAATGTAAAAGAACTTTAGAATGTCTTTGACAATTGGTTGAATCTTTTGAATCTTTTTAACCCAGATCTCAATGTGAAAAGAGATTAATCAATATACTTTTCCATAGACATCAGTGCTCAATGTTTTTCTAGTATTCATAACAAGCAGAGTTATTACATTTGTTTATTTTTTCTGATTAATAATGATTAGATTTAGAGTATTGCCTTCTGCTTTAGAGCAATCCACCTTTTACTTCCTTAATTGTGATCTATGAGCAGGCTTTGAATAAATATCTTAAATTTTCCCTTAATAGGTAATAACTGTCATGAACCTTTTCAATGATTTTTTTCATTAATATGGATATATTGCTATTAGCAAACTAAATTGGTAAAAATGAAATGAGTAAGATCCATGTCAAAAATTCTCAGAACTTTCCTTTAACTGAAAAACATTTCACCATGGAGAAGTGATATATTTTTTCTTCGTTACAATTTTCTTAGCACAGTTCTAGTTTATTGGCAGAAAATAGTCACCTTTTATGTCTCCTAATGAGTCTCTGGGTTTAAGAGAATACTTTTGATGTGCAACCAACTCTAGCAATATTGTAAAGTATTTCCTAGATTAAGCTCTTGGAAATTATGTAGATTTTGATGGTATAAATTAAGTCAAATGAAGTAATAATGAATAAAATTTTCCTAGTCATGCATTATTTAATTTCTTATTGAAAATAGATTCTTCTTATACAATGCATACTGACCACAGTTTCACTTCCTCTCCTCCTTCCAACCCCTTTCTACCTCCTTCTCTTTCTAGAACCATTTCTCCTCTGTTTCTGCTGAGGCCGGGCAGGAGGAAGAGGAACAACAAATCTCTTTAGAACTCAGGGAATGTGGTCATTGGTTAGCACAGCCATGATGGGTGCATCTCTGTTGAGGCACAGCCCTGTGGATTAAGTGTTCCCAAGGACTTACGCTGTTATGGAGGTCTACTCTGCTTGCTGCCCTCACATCCCTCTTAATCTAAGAATCGTATGAAAACTCTAAGGGGGCTTCCTGCCTCTAACTGGTCTGTATCTCTGGCCCTTACAATAATAGTGGTTGATCTTTTTCAAGGATTGCTGATGGAGCAGATTTATGTATGATTCATCACTGCCCTAGGAAAGAATTTAGAAATGTAGATTATCAGCAATGACCACCTCCTTTAAAAGCATTTGGAAAACATAAAATTGTTAGTGAAATTAGGATAAAATGTAGAGAATCTTAGGGAAAATCTGAAGTTCAGAAAGGTACAGTCTTATTAATTAAGCTAGGGACCTTTTATGGTCAAGGAACAATAACAATGGCAGCACCAGCTGATGTAATGCTCACTGAGGCTGGACTGGTGATAATTGATTTCTTATACCCGTTTCTGCCCTCAGCTTCCTGATATGGCTTAATAAAAATTGCTGATGAGTAAATATGCATTCTGAGGATTTAAAGTGGCTTTAATTGATTGTTATATTATAGTTTACCTTTGTGATTCTTTTAAGATTCTTATAAAATTACTTTTAAAAATTAATAAAACAATAATCAAACCTTTCTTTGTCACCACAAATGCTGCTTGGCAGTGAGAGAAACTGGCTGAGAAAACTAGTTGTTTACAGTACTTGCAGCTTTGTTATTTTATAACAAATTGCTTACTTACAAATGTATGTGGATTCTTGGGAATAATTTGTTTTCTTTACTTCTAAGTTTCTCTAATTCAGATGGATCTTTATCAGTTTTTGTGGAACCCATAGTGTTTCATTATTTGTGGAAATATAGACCAAACCTCTTCCCCAATGTAACACATTCTATTACTTCCATTCTGATATTAAAACATATTTAAAGAAAACAGGTTGATCTAATCCAGCAGTTTTTTCTACAATCTAGTGTCTTTCAGCTAACCTTATTACTCCTTGGTGTTTATCAATTTACCATTATATCTTTATACATCTACACATATACCAGACACTTGGACACTCACATTGCATGTCAGGCTCTGGTCATGGCAAAAAGTTTGCCAAAAATTGTTCTTCCAGTACCTCCAAATCCACTTTTAATCTGTCTTTTAATGGAACTGTTTTGCACTTCATATATAAAAACAGTAGAAGCTAAGCAATCCTGATTCCCACTTAAAACTACATATTTTCCTTCACATAAAGCATAATCCTTAATCTCTCCCTCGAAATCTTCATTTATAATTCCTGGATGTACAATGAATCCTTGAAATATTAGGCTACTTCTTCTGAAGCCATTCCTCCTCTCTTTGAGTATAGAGGTCCATGAACTACACTGGGTATTTTACAACATTGAATTTTTTGGTGATAGTGTGAAATTTTTACTTATGGCTAAGTCTAGAGCAGCACTTCATTTTGTAGCATGTATTAGATATCTAATATCCAGTTTAGTTTTCTCTAGTTGCTCTGTGCTTTACTGATAGGAAATAATTGGCTTGTTTGTTTATTGCTAGGGTATGAATTACCTCTTTTAGAGAGTTTCCTGTATTTACAGGATTTTCTGATAGGGTGTTTCCCATCCATAAGAGACTACCTCAAATATCTCTTGCAAATTTGCATTCATTAGTTTAATGCCTACCCTTACCACGAGTCTCAGAAGGCTGAGGTCTTCTAGGGAAGTGTCTAGGAATACCTTGTTTACAATTCCATTTTCAAAGGACCTCCTTTCCCACATGTAAAACAATGGAGATTGATATCTAAGATTACTGTTCATTGGTCTGACTGTATAATCACTGGGGTCAATATCAAAAGAAGTTTTAACCCTTTCATCCATGATTGCTTAAAATCATCCATGATTTTAAAGGTCTAAGAATACTTTCACAGTCTACATTTGCTAAATTTTCAATTAGTACCTGTTTTGCATATGGATCTGAGATTGTTCTCTTTATACCAGATGTTAATATATGTAAAAAGTCAGTAAAAGTCTCTCTGTGGTTTGCATAATCTTTGTGAATGACATAGACCATTTTCCTTGTTCTTCCACTTTACCTTAGGTTCTTAAATATCTAAAGTACATTGTATAATAATAGAGTCATCAAATTCCATCTGCTTTCTTAAATTAGCTAATTGACTTTCACCTAACAATTGGTTTTTCATGATATTAATACATTTACACCTATTAAATTTTCCATAATTACAGCTTCTTTTCACAATCATGTCAGCCATTGTAATTGACAACCAGCTTCTAGTACAGATGTTCCAAACTGAATTGAGGTTCTTTCTCCATCATTGCTCTTTAAGTAGCCTCTCTTTCCTGTTTGTTCACCTGAGAGTTGGGTATATCCTATCTCTGACTCATTGTGTCAAACCGTTCTCTGATTTGTCACTTTGTCTGCCGCTCAATTACACATTGAGACATAAGGTTTATATTAAGGGCATGCCAGTATTCAAGCCAGTGGAATTGAAGGTGTGCAGCATGTCTGCATCACAGCCAGATATATGATCCCTTGTCAGAGCAGCCATGTTGCTGAATTAAAATTCTCATTAGACATACATTTAGATTCCTCTTTATTTTTATTTTATTTTATATTATATTATTGTATACTAGTTAAATCCTCGGACATAAAACTAATCATATACATGCAGTCAAACAGGCTTTATACTGGGTTAATTCTTATGACTTTTGCAATTGTTTTATTTTTAACCAAAACATTTCCAAAATCGAGAAAAAGAATTAAGCCATATGGCCCACTCTACCTGAGTAGTTGCTGATTTTCTGGCACTCCATTTGTACAAGCTTTAAGAGTTTCATTAGGTTAAGCCATATTTGAAGAAAATATTTTTATCATATTTTATTGTTTGTTCATCAAAGCAGGAATTCTGAGTGAAGAAGTTATCATGATCAGATAGGTAAAAAATCGTATTTTGGGTACAAATGATCTTATTTGACTAATATATAAACCACTATTAAGAAAACACAAATAAATAGATATGCAAGATCTTTATGGTATTAAAATTTCTTCAGGGGTTACATAGGTAAAATCTCAATTTTCACTGAAATTAATCATGAAAACAGTTGAAAAACACTGGATCAGAGTGATGGACACAGATTGCAAGATATTGTTTTTGTATATTCTCATAGAGCAGTGCTTCTCAAACTTCATAATGCTGTGACCATATAATATAGTTTGTCATGTTGTGGGGACCACTATTTTAGTTAGGGATTTATTGCTGTGATTAGACACCTTTATCAAACCAACACTTATAAAAGCAAACATTTAATTGGGGCTGGATTACAGTTTCAGAGGCTTAATCAATTATCATCATTGCAAGAAGCAGGGCAGATATGGTGCTGGAAGGGCCTTGATTTATTTATCTTGATCTGAAAGTAGCCAGGGAAAGACTATAGACTGTACTGGGTGGAACCTTAGTACAGAAGATCTCTATGCCCAACTACACAGTGGCACACTTCCTCTTACAAGGCCACGCCTGTAAATAGTGTCATTCCCAATGGCTACATACTCAAACACATGAATCTATGTGCCAAACCTATTCAAACCACTACACTCACCAACCATAAAATTATTTTCAGAGCTACTTTGTAGCTGGAATTTTGCTGTTGTTATGAACCATGATGTAGATATCTGTGTGTTCTGATGGTCTGGAGCAACCAGTAAAAGATAAAAAGACCTCTGTAAAATGGTCATCCAATCTCCCAAAGGGATCACAGCCCATAGGTTAAGAACCACACTGCCATTTGTTTTGTCTTTCAAACTTAATAGTTCTCTAGAAGATGATTACAGACCCATTTTAGGCAATTGCAAGACATCTTAGTTTACAAAAAAACATTTTCCGCAACCATATGACTTGAGTTTGGTCCCCAGCTACTTTACAACCTGGAGGATGTGGTAATCTGTGCTTGTCATACCATTTGGGATATAGAGATAAAAGCAGATCAGGAGCTAATTGTCCAAGCACCCTGGCCAAATAGTGAGCTCCCAGCTCAAAGAGAGACCATGTCTCAAATAATATGAAGAGGGAGAATAAGACTTTCAACATGACCTCTATCTACAATACACAATATAGTTTCAGTCATAAGATTGTTTTTATATAGTTCTAGTTTTAAAATCCTTTGCTTTCTTTACATTATCAAAAAAGTTTAGCTGGTGTTTATTGAAACTTAAGAATAGTACATATCTTGTTGTCATTCAATTTAATGTTTTGGATGATTAACTGCATTTGTTAATATCATAAAATAAGCTATTTAATAATAAGGGTTAGAACCCTGGAATGAATTAACACAGGCCAAATATTATGACATATTAGGCCAGAGGGACCTGAAGAGCGAGGAAACAAAGGTGAACTGTGTGATTATGTGCAATTATGGAGTTCTCCATGTTTGGAAATAAAATAAGAAAAAAAAAACTGAAGCATTTAAAGATTCAGAAAAGGTAGTCATGGAATAAGGGAATATGTTTCCAATATCAAATATCATTATCAAATGAAATAATAAAATGTTTGTAAGTTATATATGTGTCATCAATCGATTGCATATATGTCATTGTGCAAGCAGTACAACAATTTTGCATTAAGAATTCTTAACCTCAACATGCCTACAGAGTTTTTGTATTGAAGCATTAAACCTTTATTTATCTACATTGGGAATGATAGAAATATCCGTGATTTCATAGTGAATCCTTTTCTGTTGATAGTCAAGCAACAGAAGGGACAATGAGCACAGGCCATGTTATATAGATGTTGGTGCTGCTGTATACTGAAGACCTTGACAGTCCCAGATGGAACATTGCTTGGGGATCATAAGACAGTCTTTTTTTTTTTTTTTTTTTCAATAAATTGACCCTATGCTGGTTTTTGCTTGAATTATTCTTGTGGAAGAACAACCTTATATAGTGATGGAAGAAGGAAGACCAAAGTGTGGATGTTCCAATCCTACTTAGAAGGGGTAGCAAAATAATCACAGGAGGTAGGAGAGAGGGACCTGTGTGGGAGGAATGAGGCAAGAACAGAGTGCAGTTTCAGGTATAGGAAGAGACAGGAGAGAAGTATAGGGGGGACAGGATAATGAATAGAAATATGTAGCAGTGAGAGGTGGGGAACTGGGATAGCCACAAGAAAGTTCTAGATACCAGTGAAGTGAGAGAGTCCCAGGACTCATTGGAGATGACCTTAGCTGAAATATCTAATACCAGGGAAATAGATGCTGAAGAGACCAACTCCAATAGTTTCAGTTGAGGGATGAAGCCACCCATTCATCTCAAATTTTTAACCCAGAATTGTTCTTGTCTAAAGAAAATGCAGGAACAAAAACTGGAGCAGAGACTGAAGGAAAGGTTATCCAGATACTGATATCTAGGGATCCATTTCATCTGCAGGTGTAAAACTCTGACACTATTGCTGATGCCAAGAAGTGCTTGCTGACAGGAGCTTGATGCAGCTGTCCCCTGAGAGCCTCTTCTAGCACCTGACTAATACAGATACAGATATAGATACATCCAACCATTGGACAGAGCCCAGGGTACCCAATGGAAGAGATAGGGAAAGGACTGAAAAAGCAGAATGGGATTGCAACCCCAAAGGAAAATTATAATATGAACTAACTGAATACCTCAGAGTTCCCAGAGACTAAACCACAACCAAATATTATATAGAGAGAGGGCTCCATGGCTCCAACTACATAACACAGCATTGCCTTACTTGGCAACAATGGGAGGGGAGGCCCTTGGTCCTGTGGAGACTTGATGCCCTGGTGTAGGGGGGGGTGGTAAAACAGATACACTCGTGTGGGTGGGTGGGTGAGGAACACCTTTTTAATGGCAAAGTTGAGAGAGCATGAGATGGAGCTTTGCAGGGGGAGAAAGGGAAGGGTGATAACATTTGAAATATAAATAAATAAAATATCAAATAAACAATAAATAAAGTAAAATTCCTCCCCATTGGAGTAGGAAGCAGTCCTCAAGCTTGTCAACTTCTGGCTGACTTGTAATGCTGCCTTTGTCTTGGGAAAGCCAAACAAAAAAAGAAATTAGCACACATCCTTATAAATCCTCTAATAACATTACTGCCAAGTTAATTTATCAATTTTTTTCAGCATATCAATTTCCAAAAAATCTGCAACATTTCCAAAAAGCTTCTCTTTATTTTCAGTGAACTATTATTTTAAGCAATGAATTTCCAGGTAATAGCCAACAGATGTAGGTCACATAAAGAAGCCTCTCAGGGAAACTCTTTAAGTGTCATCACACAATATTATGCAATTATTGTACAATATGAAGACCCTTGAATTCTTCAAATTATTGAGAAGGCTAAGATTTAGGAAGCGCAGTGAAAAAAACTTTGTAGAAAATTGGACTAGGAGTAAAAGCATTTGGAGAAACTCTTTAAGTAAATTTAGTCACAGAGAAAAGAAACAAAAAAGACTAATAATTATTAGACTCAAAAGTCTTGTTTTTATTTTTCTGAAATTACAAATAGGTCATAAATTCCAGACAAAAGCGATACATGAAATTTGTTCTAGGTTCTGAAGAGCCAGTGAAATGGCTATCCTAGCAGCTGTCCTATCAACACTTAAAAAACATATGGTTGTGTTTTGGAAATCATCAGACATTTTGATGTGTTTGGGAGAATTTTATTGAATATTTTTGCACTGATGTTCATAAGGGAAATTGGACTTAGTTCTCTTGTGGTCTGTGAGTTTTATCATGGATATTCTGAGCTTTGGGGCTAATATCCACTTATCAGTGAGTGCATATCATGTGTGTGTATTACCTCACTCAGGATTATATTTTTTCATTCCATCCAATTGTCTGCAAATTTCATGAAATCATCATTTTTAATAGCTGAATAGTACTCCATTGTGTAATATATACCACATTTTCTGTATCCACTCTTCTTTGAAGGACATCTGAGTTTTTCCAGCTCTTGACTACTATATATAAGGCTGCTATAAACATAGTAGAGCATATGTCCTTGTTATATGTTGGAGCATCTTTTGGGTATATGCCCAAGAGTGGTATAGCTGGGTCTTTAGGTAGAACTACTTGAAGTTTTCTGAAGAACTGCCAGATTGTTTTCCAAAGTGGTTTTATCAGCTTGCCATCCCACCAGCATTGGAGCAGTGGTCCTCTTTCTCCACATCATAGCCAACATCAGCTGACACCTGAGTTTTTGATCTTAGCCATTCTGATTGGCATGAGATGGAATCTCAGGGTGATTTTGATTTTCATTTCCCTGATGACTAAGCATGTTGAGTACTTCTTTAGGTGATTCTCAGCCATTCAATATTAGTAAGTTGAGAATTCTTTATTTAGCTCTGTGTCTCATTTATAATAAGGTTATTTGGTTTCTCTGGAGTCTAATTCTGAGTTTTTTTGTGTATCTTGGATATTAGCCCTCTATCAAATGTGGGACTGGGAAAGATCTTTTTCTAATCTTTAGGTTGCTGTTTTGTCTTATTGACAGTATTCTTTGCATTACAGAAGCTTTCCCATTTTATGAGGGCTCATTTATCAGTGCCTGAGTCATTGGTGTTGTTTTCAGGAAATTTTCCTCTGTGCTGATGTGTTTGAGGCTCTTTCACACATTCTCTTCTAATAGTTTCAGAATATCTGGTTTAATTTAGTTGTCCTTGATCCACTTGGAATGAAGCTATATACAAGGAGAAAAAAAATGTATCAATTTGCATTCTTCTATATTTCAACTGCCCATAGAACCAGCACCATTTGTTTAAAAACATTGTCTGTTTTTCCACTGGATGGTTTTGGCTTCTTTGTCAAAGACAAGGTGCATGTAGGTGTATTGATTTATTTCTGGTCTTCAGTTCTCTTCCGCTGATCTATCTGTCTATCTCTGTAACAATACCATTTGGTTTTTATCACCATTTCTCTGTAGTACAGCTTCATGTCAGGCATGGTGATTCCCCAGCGCTTCTTTTATTGATGAGAATAGATTTTGCTTTTCGTGTTTTTTTTTTTTTTTGTCATTGCAGATGAATTTGAGAATTACTCTTTCTATCTCTGTGAAGAATTGAGTTAAGGTTTAGATGGAGATTGCATTAAATCTGTAGATTGCTTTTGGTAAGATGGCCATTTTTAGTATATTATTCTTGCTGATTCATGAACATGGGAGATCTTTCTATTTTCTGAGGTCATCTTTGATTTCCTTCTGCAAAGCCTTGATGTTCTTGTCATACAGATCTTTCATATGCTTGGGTTAGAGTCACACCAAGATATGTATATTCTTTATGACTATTGTGATAGGTGTCCTTTCCCTAATTTCCTTCTTAGTCCTTTTTCCTTTGTGTAGAGAAAGGCTAATGATTTGTTTGAGCTAATTTTATATCCATCCACTTTGCTAAAGTTGTTTATCAGCTGTAGGAGTTCTCTGGTGGAATTTTGTGGTCACTTAACTATACTTTCTATCTGCAAAGAGTTATAGCTTGACATCTTCATTTCCAATTGTATCTCTCTTTGATCTCCTTTTGTTGACTATTTGCTATGGCTAGAACTTCAAGTACTATATTGAATAATAGAGAGAAGTGGGCATCCTTCTCTTGCTCTGATTTTAGTGGAATTGCTTCAAGTTTCTCTCCATTTAATTTGATGTTGGCTATTACTTAACTGTATATTACTTTAATTTTGTTTAGGTATGGTCCCTGAGTTCTTGATCTCTCAAGACTTTTCACATGAAAAGGTGTTGTATTTTCTCAAAGCTGTTTCAACATCTAATGAGATGATGATGTGTTTTTTCTCTTTGATTTGTTTATATAGTGGATTATGTTGATAGATTTCCATATATTGAATAATTCCTGCATCCCTGGGATGAAGCCTACTTGATCATAGTGAATGATAATCTTTTTTTTATTGGATATTTTATATACATTTCAGATGTTGTCCCCTTACCCTATTTCCCCCACCTCTGCCCAGGAACCCCCTATCCCAGGGCCCCCATTCCTCTTCTATGAGGATGTACCCCCACCTATCCCCCTAATCCTCACCTATCCACCCTTGATTCCCCCAACCATTAGCAGCCAGCCTTCATGGGACCAAAGATCTCCTATCCCACCTATACCTGACAGGACCATCCTCCCTTACATATACAGCTGGAGCCATGGGTCCCTCCCTAAGTGCCATCAGCTGGTGGTTTAGAACCTGGGGTCTCTGGTTGGTTGGCATTGTTGCTATCCTCATGGGGTCACAAACCTTTCACTCATTCAGTCTTCACTCTAACTCCTCCATTGAGGAACCCTTGGTCAGTTCAATGTTACTATGAGCATCTCCTCTTAATATCTCAAGTCTGACAGACCTCTAAGGACGCAGCTATATCAGGCTCCTGTCAGCATGCACTTCCTGACATCCACATCAGTGTCTACTTGGGATGGATC
Organism: Mastomys natalensis; assembly: GCA_021653895.1. Lineage (NCBI taxonomy): Eukaryota > Metazoa > Chordata > Mammalia > Rodentia > Muridae > Mastomys > Mastomys natalensis. The sequence goes on from JAJTUV010002776.1 coordinate 38,804, forward strand.
CCAGGTGGAACAGTCTCCAGACGTCCCTCCTTCAGATTCTGTCTTACACTTTGTCTCCATATTTGCTCCCATGAGTATTTTGTTATCCTTCTAAGAAGGACAGAAGGCACCCCCACTTGGTCTTCTTTCTTCATGAGCTTTATGTGGTCTGTGAGTTGAATCTTGGGTATTTCAAGTTTCTGGGCTAAAATCCAATAATCAGTGAGTAAATATCATGTGTGTTCTTTTGTGATTGGGTTACTTCACTCAGGATGATATTTTCTAGTTCTATCCAATTTACATAAGAATTTCTTGAATGCATTGTTTTTAATAGCTGAGTAATATTCCATTGTGTAAATCACCACATTTTTTGTATCCATTCCTCTGTTGAAGGACATCTGGGTTCTTTCCAGCTTCTGGCTATTATAAATAAAGCTGCTATGAACATAGTGGAGCATATGTCCTTGTTATATGTTAGAGCATCTTCTGGTATATGCCCAGGAGTGGTATAGCTGGGTCCAATTTTCTGAGGAACCGCCAGACTCGTTTTCCAGAGTGGTTGCACCATCTTGCAATCCCACCAGCAGTGGAGGAGTGTTCCTATTTCTCCACATCCTCGCCAGCATCTACTGTCACCTGAGTTTTTGATCTTAGTCCCTTCTGACTGATGTGAGGTCGAATCTCAGGGTTGTTTTGATTTGCTATGCTGATACATTCCTTTAGGTGCTTCTCGCCATCTGAGTTTCCTCAGTTGGGAATTCTTTGTTTAGCTCTATACCCCATTTTAATAGGGTTATTTGGTTATCTAGAGTCTAATTTCTTGAGTTATTTGTATATATTGGATATTAGCCTCTATCGGATGTAGGATTGGTAAAGAACTTTTCCCAATCTGTTGGTTGCCGTTTTGTCTTATTGACAGTTCCTTTGCCTCACAGAAACATTGCAGTTTTATGAAATCCCATTTGTCAATTCTTGATCTTAGAGTATAAGCCATTGGCATTCTGTTCAGGAACTTTTTCCCTGTGCCTAGGTATTCGAGGGTCTTTCCCACTTCTATTAGTTTTAGTGTATCTGGTTTTATGTGGAGGTCCTTTATCCACTTGGACTTCAGCTTTGTACAAGGAGATAAGAATGAACCAATTTGCATTCTCCTAAACATAGTAAAAGCAATATACAGCAAACATCAAACTAAATGGACAGAAACTTGAAGCAATCTCACTAAGATCAGGGACTAGACAAGGCTGCCCACTCTCTCCCTATCTATTCAATATAGTACTGGAAGTTCTAGCCAGAGCAATTAGACAACAAAAAGAAGTCAAAGGAATACAAATTGGAAAGGAAGAAGTCAAAATATCACTATTTGAAGATGATATGATAGTATACTTAAGTGACCCTAAAACTTCCACCAGAGAACTCCTAAACTTGATAAACTTCAGCAAATTGGCTGGATATAAAATCAACTCAAACAAATCAGCAGCCTTCTTCTACATGAAAGATAAACAGGTTGAAAAAAAATTAGGGAAATGACACCTTCACATTAGTCACAAATAATATAAAATATCTTGATGTGAATCTAACCGAGCAAGTGACAGATCTGTATGATATTGGGAGAGTTCGCCCCTTACTCACTCCCTACCTTTCCCCACCTGCACAGTACCCCCTGCAGCTTGGCAGCCTCAAGATTCTGTTTGGCAGCTGCAAGCTGTTCTCAGGCAGTGTCCATGTCCTCTGAGAAAGGCAGGTAGACCACAGAATGGGTTGGCAGCTACAGATAGGAAAAGCAGTGTACCATGTCTCTAAGAAAAGCAGGTAGACCACCTATTGTTCCAGGGCACAGGCCGAGAAGATTCTGTACTTTCTCACCACCTGGTCCCTCTTACCCCTCCCCTTACATGGTATAAAAATGTGCTTTGCGCCCAAATACATGACTCTTGACAAGCAAACGCTTCCTTGAGTCCTTTCTCTCTCTCACCCATTCCTCTCAGGTTGCGGTCCTCCTCGGGTCATCACGAATTACTAAGGACCCGCAGGTCGGTTCAGTATGACAAGAACTTCAAGTCTCTGAAGAAAGAAATCAAAGAAGATCTCAGGAAATGAAAAGCTCTCCCATGCTCGGGATCAGCAGGATTAATATAGTAAAAGTGGCCATCTTGCCGAAAGCAATCTACAGATTCAATGCAATCCCCATTAAAATCCCAAGTCAATTCTTCACAGAGTTAGAAAGTTCTCAAACCCAGGATAGTGAAAACTATTCTCAAAAGTAAAAGAACTTCTGGGGAATCACCATCCCTGACCTCAAGCTGTACTACAGAGCAATAGTGATAAAAACTGCATGGTATTGGTACAGAGACAGGCAGGAAGATCCATGGAATAGAATTGAAGACCCAGAAATCAACCACACACCTTTGGTCACTTGATCTTTGACAAAGGAGCTAAAACTGTCTAATGGAAAAAGGACAGCATTTTCAACAAATGGTGCTGCTTCAACTGGAGGACAATATGTGAATAATAATCTTAATGTGTTCTTGAATTTGGTTTGGGAGAATTTTATTGAGTACTTTTGCATTAATGTTCGTAAGGGAAATTGGTCTGAAGTTCTCTTTCTATGGTGAGTCATTGTGTGGTTTAGGTATCAGCATAACTGTGAATTCATAAAATGAATTAGGTAGTTTTCCTTCTGTTTCTTTTTGTGGAATAGTTTAGGAAGTATTGGTATTGGGTCTTTTTGGAGAATCTGACAGATATCTGCACTAATACCTTCTGGTCCTGGGATTTTTTTGGTTGGGAGACATTTAATGACTGCATCTGTTTCCTTAGGGGTTGTGATACTGTTAGATGGTTTATGTGATCTTGATTTCACCTTGGTATCTGGTATCTGTCTAAAAAAATCAACCATTTCATTTAGATTTTCCACTTTTGTTGAGAGTAGGATTGGATGATTTTTGAATTTCCTCAGTTTCTGTTTGTTATGTCCTCCATTCCAGTTCTGATTTTATTAATTTGCATACTGTCTCTGTGCCCTTTGGTTAGTCTGGCTAAGGGTTTATCTATCTTGATTTTCTCAAGGAACCAGTCCTTCATTACCTTGATTGTATAGTTCTCTTTGTTTCTACTTGGTTGATTTCAGCCCTGATTTTGTTTATTTCCTGCTGTCTACTCTTCTTGGGTGTTCTTGCTTCTTTTTGTTCGGTGGCTTTCAGATGTGCTGTTAAGCTACTACTGTACCATTTCTCCAATTTTTTATAAAGAAAAATTTAACTGGGGCTGGCTTTTAGTTTCAGAGATTTAACCCATCATTGTCATGTTGGGAAAGATGACAGCAAGCATGAAGACATGGTTTTGCAGAAGAAGCTGAGACTTCTACATCTTGATCCACAGGCAGCAAAGGGAGATGGTATGTCACACAGGGCAGAGCCTGAACACAGGAGACCTTAAAGCTCTCCCCTGTCCCATAGTGACACACTTCCTCCACACCTCCTGATAGTGCCACTCCTTATGAGCCAAGCATTCAAACACTTGAGTCTATGGGGCCATAGCTATTTAAACTAGCAATTTCTTTATGAAGGCACTCAGAGCTGACTTTTCTTCTTCGCACTGCTTTCACTGTGTCCCATAAGTTTGGATATGCTGTGCCTTTATTTTCATTAAGTTCTAAAAAGTCTTTAATTTATTTCGTTATTTCTTCCCTGTCCAACTTTTCATTGAATAGAGAGTTGTTCATCTTCCATGAGTATGTGAGCTTTCTGTTGTTTTTTTTTTTTTTTTATTGAAGACCAGCAGTAGTACAATAGAGTACATGGGATTAATTCAATGTTCTTGTATCTGTTGAGGTTTGTTTTGTGTCCGATTATATGATTATTTGTACCATGAGGTACAAAGAAGGTATATCCTTTTGTTTTAGGGTGAAATGTTCTGTAGATATCTGTTAAATCCATTTGGCTCAGAACGTTTTTTTTTTTATTTCTCTGTGTCTCGGTTTAGTTTTTATTTCCATGAAAGTAGGAAGTTGAAATCTTCTATTATTGTTGTGTGATGTTCAATGTGTGCTTTCAGCTTCAGTAATGTTTCTTTTACAAATGTGGGTGTACTAGCATTTGGAGCATAGATGTTCAGAATTGAGAGTTCATTTTGATGGATCTTTCCTTCAATTAGTATTCAGTGTCCTTCCCTATCTCTTTTTGATAACTTTTGGTTGAAAGTCAATTTTATTGGATATTAGAATGGCTACTCCAGATTGTTTCTTTGGACCATTTGCTTTGAAAATTTTTTCTAGCCTTTTACTCTGAGGTCTTGTCTGACTTTGTCACTGATGTGTATTTTCTGCATGCAGAAAAGTGCTAGGTCTTATTTACCTATTCACAGTGTTAGTCTACATCTTTTTATTAGAGAATTGAGTCCATTGATATTGAAAGATATTAAAGACCAATGATCATTGCTTCCTGTTATTTTTGTGGTTAGAGGTGGACTTATGTTTGTGTGGTTCTCTTCTTTTGTGTTTGATGTGAGAAGATGAGTATCTTGGTTTTTCTTGGGTGTAGTTTCCCTCCTTGTGTTGGAGTTTTCCATCTATTATCTTTTGTAGAGATGGATGTGTGGAAAGTATTGTTTAATTTTTTTTTAATGGAATATCTTGGTTTCTCTATCTATGGTAGAGAGTTTTGCTGGGTATAGTAGCCTGGGCTGGTAATTTTGCTCCCTTAGGGTCTGTATGACATCTGCTCAGGATCTTCTGACTTTTAAAAGAGTCTCTGTAGAGTTTGCTGTAATTTTGATAGGTCTGGCTTTATATGTTACTTGACCTGTTTCCCTTAATGTTTTTAATATTCTTTCACTCTTCTGTGCATTTGGTGTTTTGATTTTTATGTAACAGGAGGAATTTGTTTTCTGGTTCAATTTATTTTGTGTTCTGTAGGCTTCTTGTATGTTTAAGGGCATCTCTTTCTCTAGGTCAGGAATGTTTTCGTATATGATTTTGTTGAAGATGTTTCCTGGCCCTTTGAGTTGGGAATCTTCGTTCTCTTCTATACCTATTATTATTAGGTTTAGTCTTTTCATTGTGTCCTGAATTTCTTGCATTTTTGGGGTTAGGAGATTTTTGTAGTTTGTATTTTCTTTGACTGTTATGTCAATGTCTTCTATGGTATCTTCTAAGCCTGAGATTCTCTCTTCCATCTCTTGTATTATGTTGGTCATGCTTGTATCTGTGACTACTGATCTCTTTTGTAGGTTTTTCCTCTCCAGTGTTTTCTCCTTTTGTGATTTCTTTATTGTTTCTATTTCCATTTTTAGATTCTGGCTTCTTTTATTTAATCCCTTCACCTGTTTGCTTGTGTTTTCCTTTATTTCTTTAAGGGATTTATGTGTTTCCTCTTTAAGTGCTTCTATCTGTTTACCTGTGTTCTCCAGTATTTATTTAAGGGTGTTATTTATGTCCTTTTTTAAAGTACTCTATGATTTTCATGATACGAGATTTTAGATCAGAATCTTGCTTTTCTGGTGTGTTAAGGTATCTAGGGTTTTCTGTATTGGAAGAAGTAGTTCTGATGTTGTCAAGTAGCATTGATTTCTGATGCTTATGTTCTTGTCCTTACCTCTCACCATCTGGTTATCTCTAACTGGTGCTAACTGGCCTTGCTATATCTGACTGGAGTCTTTCCCTCCTGTGAGTCTGGTAATGTTAGACTTCCTTGTGTCAGGCTTACTCTGGGTATGGGAGAGGGTCTGGAGAACCTGATTTCTGAGTTTGGCTGTATAAGAACTCCTGGGGTTCAAGTTGTCTCTGGGTCTGTGTAGTGTGGTGGGGGTCTGGAGCACAGGATCTACTCCTATGTTCAGATGTGAATTGGAAGGAAGGGGAGTCTCCAGCAGGGTAGGAGGAACTGTGTACTCTGTGCTAGGGGTCCTAGAAAGGCCAGGTATTGGGGCAGGATGAATGAATCACCTGTGAGCCTAGGGGTGTCAGATCTCCTGTGTCTTAAGCTATCTGTGTAAGGGTGATGGGGAGGCTGATGTATAAGATCTGCTCCAGGGTGCAGATGCAAACTGGAAGTGGAAAGAAATTTTAATCCAACAACATAGCTAATCTTACAAGAGATTGCATCCAAAGACTTAGGCCTAAGTGATCCACCTGGAATTCAGACATTCCACATACCTTTAATCTTTCTGGCTGAAATAGAGTCATGACCTTAGTACATATCTTTATGGTAAAATTACTTTGGAGAACAAGGTATCCATATTTGAAAATGAGGTGTGACTGAAGGACAGACAAAGTGATGAATCAGAGAAAGTTTTGAAAGACCAAGTTACAGATAGGATATACCCAGCCCAACTTTCATGAAAACAGCATGGGAAAGAGCAGCTATTTAAGAGCAGCATAGGGAAAGAGAGTGAGTCAGTTGGGAATCAGTGCAATGAGTGGAAAGCAGTGGAGTTGGGTAAGTTCAAGCAGTTAAGTGCAGGTCAGCAGAGAGAGTTGAAGCCAGAGAATAATAAGGTTCCAAAAAGATTAGAACAAATTGCCAGAGTAGTTACAGGCCAGCAAAACAATTCATTGAAAAGCTGAGAGAAGCCAGATTTAATGAGTCAGCTTAGAAAGACATTTGAGCCAAAAAATCTGAGTTGAACCAGCCAGCCAAAGTTCAGGATGAGTAAGAAAGTGTGAACTCATTCAGCAGTAAGCCTCCAAGCTGACAATTATATCTGCTAAATGAAAGAGACATTTTCACTCCAGGAACAGAAATAATATAAAGTTCCATAGACTCCATGATTCATTTTGTATTTCTGGCATTAAAAGCCAGTCTTATATCATCATACTTCTTATAGTGGAGTCCCAAGAGAGGATAATTAGAACAAAGATTTCTGCTCCATAAAGTGAATAATGCATAAGAAAGGTGGAATCAAAATGAAATAGTGAAACACTTTTTTAAGTGAAAGTTAAGATAAATTGAATAAAATAATTTATTTATCTCTCTATCTATTTATTTATTTCAGGATCAGGATCTTACTATGTAAATTAACTTGTGATCCTTATGCTTTGTTCCATGCTAGAATTAAAAGTGAACTGCAACATGAGAAATGAATAGAACTATTAGTTGTCTCTCTGGATATCTAAACATTTTAATGGCTCAAATATGGTATTAATGTTAACACCAGCTTCAGGAAAATAATAGTTATCCAGATAACTTGTGAAGCATAACTTCTTAGAGTGCTTCTAAAAGAGGTTATCACTTGAATTTGAGACTAAATAAGAAAACTCATCCTTAGTATTATAGAGGGCATAATACAATATCCCATGCCTGGAACAGAAATAGGGACAAAGAATTCCCATCTATCCTTCAGGCACACATCACTGGATCTTGGATCACTGGCACACTCCTGGATCTTGGGGGGTTCTTTGTATTTTAGAACTCAATGACTGTTGCCAAATCTCTAGCTTTCAATTTCATGAGACCACTCTCTTTTCTAGGTCTGCATTTCCAGAAATGATATCCATAAAGTACTGAGTCTCATATTCACTTGGACAAATTCTCATTGTTTCATTATTACATAACTACATACACATACACACACACACACACACACACACACACACACACGTATCAAATATGGTTAGAAGTGATAATGTAAATAGATACTATGCTGATCCTGTTCCTTTGAGGAGTTATGACTAATTTAAAAAGAATCTATGCCCCTATTACTCTGTTTCTGCCAAACATTTGAATACATTTTTATTTCTTTATGTGTGATGAATGTGTGGTTGGAGAAAAGTATACCAAAATTGTGTGTATGTGCATATATGTGTACTTATGGGGTGTGTGTGTATGTATGTGTGCATGTATATGTGCCTGTGGTATGTGTATGTGCATGTTTGTGTGCTTGTGGGGTGTGTGTTTGTGACTTTGCACACATGTGTGTTTATGTTTGTGTGCTTGTTGTGTCTGTGAGTGTGTGCTTAGGTCAGAGACCAACACTTAAGTATCATTTCTCAAGTTTCATCAGGTAGAATTTCAGAACTAAACCCAGTACAATCACCTTTACCAGCTCAGCCAATTTACTGGACTTCTTGTTGTTTACTCTTCTTTGTGCTATCATAACATGGTGTTCAGAAACATTTGCTGATTGTGTTCCATTGATATTTGACAAATAGACATAGGTTAGTAATACACAGCACAGGTTGTGAATGTCTTTGCCTTGCTTATTTGTCTTATAAACAGTGGTAAAACTCTGTAAGCTAATAAACGGGAGCTTACAGCAGAAAGTAGGCATGAGCAGCTGAGGAGGCAAAACCAATATAAATATACATCTCTTCCTAAATATATTAGACACATCATCTTTATTGTTAACATATAGTGGTTTTTAAAAAAATGTTTCAAGTTAGAAAATACAGGAACACAACAAACTTCTTTCAAAAAGGCCACCCATAATGAATACAATGTCTTTATCTGTATGTTTTTTTCTTTCCTTGTGTTTATATGGTCTGACAAGGAATTAATTATACAGTGGGATTCAATTATCAATTTCAACTTCTTTCTAGAAGTTTAAATTAATATTTAAACTTAGATAACTTATAATTTGAGTCTAACAATTTAAAGTTTATATTTTTAACTTGCAATTGCCACATTTGAATCAGGCAAATCATACAACCCTTTATACAATATTTAAAATGGAATCACAGTTTTGTTTCTCTTCAGGGATGGAATGAGCTATTAAGAAAGACTTTCTCATCCTTCTTGTTGCTGTTCTGATACCTCTCCATAACCACCTTAGTTTTATCTTTAAGGGTTTTACAATGTAAGATATGAAAATGAAATATAAGTTTCATATATTTTGAAAAGAAAATTGTTCCATTATCATATAAATTCTGCATATTGGAATAAATTCACATATGAATCATAGCTTTGCATAGCTTACATGTATAAATAACATATCTACGATGAATTTTAAAAAGCAATTGAATAATAACTCCACAATAAATGTGAAAACTTTCAAAACCTATTTTTAACACATTAGTGTAATACAAATGGGTTCTATGTTTTACCTACATGTTCAAAAAATGAATCATTAAGAAGAAGCTTCCCATATAAATTTTTAATATATTCTATCATTACTGGCACAATGCTGCACAATCCATTTTCAATTCTTTTATCATTGAAACACATTGGAAAATGAATTCTTCAGCTAGAATTCAAACACTTTCAGTCTACTGTTAGGCATTCTTTTGTGAGAATCCCAGCTTTAAATCATTAGCACACAGCACAGGTGTGCTCCTCATTTTTGTTAACTTTGAGATTTCAAGAAACCTATCTAAATCTTTTCTAAATTGATACAAATAGTTGATATGTATTTTGTACTAAATTAGAGAAAACATGTACTTCAATATGGTGTCTAACACACAAAATATCTCAGAGACATAATTTATAATATTTTTATAACTTTAAAACCCTCAATATATAGAAAGTGCCATCATAATTTTATTCTGTTTTTGATAAGTCTCAAACATGAGACACCTGAGAGAAATGATCAGCCAACCCAACTCCTAGAAAAGCAGCGACAGTTGAAAGGTTGTTTCACAGAAAGATGTATGCCTAAAAATATACAGCTAGTATTGTCCATGTACCATATCAATAGGTCTGATGATCTGTCAACAGTGTCAAAACTTCTGATGTTGGGACACTGTCTTATCATCTTTAAAGTTTATAATGGAAAGTCACACAACTGACTTTAAAAAAAGAAAATGGCCATAAAACTCTCTTATTATTCAAAGACAGTTTATGGTTGTCTGCTCAGCTGGATTTTTGGATCTTGTGGATAGGAGTCAGGCAGATGCTGGCCTTGGGCTGCAGGTTAGATTTGTCTGAAAGTAAAAGTAAAAAAGCTCAGAAAAATTAAGGCATCTTCCTCTGATGACCCTCTCCTTTATCAGAGAGAGCAAGACATGCTGTCATTATGACTCTTGTATTCAAATGGATGAATGTTAAATCAAAATAAAAAGAAAGTAGAGAATTCTATAGAGCAGGTGGGATTGCCAGTGAGAACAACTAATAGCAACAACATAAAAGCTCTAGTTTTAATCCAATGTACTCAATATGTTTAGATTCCTTCATTAAAACTGCTTACGAGGATGCTTCTGCATCCTGGGCAGAAGCAATTTTGGTCTTAGCTCATAACTTCTGTTTGAAGAAGAATAATCACTCTACTTTGTCTGAGTTACTTCATCCACAATAACTATGCTGGAGATATCTGATGGTGGCATTGGCCTCATTGCGATTGTTCAAGTGAACACAAATACAGTAACAGGCTGTTCACCATCTTCTCTAATTGTATTTTTAACTAAAGGTATTTGTCAGTAATCATTTATAAGAGTTTGTAGGAAACTGATGTGGTAATGAGGAATGTAAATCATCAATCACTAAATTGCAAAAGCTTGTATGGTACAAACTTAAAAGTGTAAAATAATGATATTATCAGAACAGTTACAATTGACACCTCTGGAGAAATAATGAATTAGGATTTCAAAAAAACACCAGATATTTACTATGAATTTGAATTTTTTTTTCAAATAATTAAGTTACACACACACACACACACACACACACACACACACTTAATAGTACCTCATAACTTTAATTTTTTCCGATTTAATAATTTTAACAATTTTCTCTGTATCACTCATAATTATTTTAAATAAATGGCATGGGCTTACTGCTGACTGCATGTCTGTAAATTAGTTTTCTCCTGTTTTTTATTCACTAATATTCAATATAAACTCACCACCTTTAATTCCTCCAGAGAAGGAATTAAATAGAAGACTTAATTAAATACAAGACTTGAAATGATTCCAAGAAGCAGAATACAGCACTAAATGAAGGAAATCATATTTTTTAGGCTTTTACTTACATTTTATATTATACTCGTAACAATGTTAATAAAAGTTTAACCTAATCTGTCTTTCATTAATTTTGTTTTTAGGATACATTGATTGACGGAAAACGAAAGACAACGATAGAAGATACATGCAAGGATGTAGGGAAAGAGGACCATTTACTCATTGCTGGTGAGGGTACCAATTTGTAGAGGCATTGTGAAAATAAGTGTGAAAGTTCCTCAAAAAACTAAAAGTAGATGTGAAATGTGATCCAGCTATATTATTATTGGATATACACTAAAGACTCTTCATATGACTATGGAAATAATTGTCCATCCCTGTACTTTACTTCTGTTTCTAATAGCCAGAAATTGAAAACAGCTTAGATAACCACAAACTGATAAATGGATAGAAAAACTGTATCATATTCACAAATTAAAATGTTATTCAGCTCTTAAGAAACATAAAATTTAAAATACTTTTCTAAATGGATGAAGATCTACTCACTCAGAAAAAGAAACATTATTTTTTCTCATATATGTGGTTATGAGCATTTAAACTTTAGATATAAGTGTTTCAATTACAATATCCAGAGAACTTAGATAGCTAATAAGGGACCATGTGGGAGAAGATTATCTTTCAACAAAGGGAGAATTATGAGATGTGATTTTGTGGGAAATCGAGGCCGAAGCAGTGGAGGAGTCCTGGAGGCTTCCCCGAGGTGGAGGACCGCATACAGAAAGGTCTGGAGTTCCAGGAGGCTGGGGCTTCAGCGACAGCAGGCCAGCAGGCCCCAATGACATGAGGAACTCCTTGGTTCCAAAAGGGTTTATTGTCATGGCGGATGGTGGATGGATCTGGATGTACCCCCCCAAACTCAGGGCAGACCTGAGTTAAGTAGGGAGGGAGAAAGGGGGATGTTCTGGGAGTAATGATTAATTGGCTCCGCCTCTGACCTTCATTAGTGTGTAAATCTCTAGGGCCTGAGGCCTGTAGAATGGCCTACGTGACTGAACAATGTAGGTCTATGGAGATTGGACTGCTTGTTAGGACCCTGAGTTCTGGGGATGTGGCCAAACTCCTGCTGTTTCTCCCTTGGAGTCTCGGAGTTCTAGGCCCATGCCCAGCCAATGAACCAGGATACCCTTACGCAGTCCCAATGATTTTTAAATTAGAATTTTGCTTTTCAGGTGTATTGAGGTATTTAGAGCTTGCTGTGGTGGGAGAACTGGGTTCTGATGATGCCAAGCAACCTTGATTTCTGTTGCTTATGTTCTTTCATTTGCCTATCACCATTTGGTTTCTCTGTTGTTAGCTGGTCTTGATGTCTCTGACTGGAGCTAGCTTGTCCCTCCTGTAGCCTATGAGCCTGTGGTCTTATGTGTGTCAGCAGTCCTGGGAGACAAACTCTTTCCTGGTGGGATTGGGATGTGGATAGCTATAGCACAGGGTCAGCTCAGGTCACAGATGGAAATCGGAAGCATCCTGCCCTGACCCAACACACGAGTCTGATTATTCGTGGGTGTCGAGGTGGACCTTCACCTGAAAGAGACATGGGCGGGAGAAAGAATGGAGACCATGCAGCTGGAACTTTGTCACGGTCTCACTTTAATGCAGGGGGGGGGGGAGTGTGTAGCTACAATATATAGTTTTCCGCAAGGGAGAAAAGGGGGCAAGGAATAGGGCAGGGATTCCATTCACTCTTGATCCGGTGGAGCACTCTGTGGTTTGCAACGGTTCTTTATGAGCAGGAAATCCTTTCTTAGTTGTAGGTCCAGTTTTTCAAAAGAGGCAGTTTATTGCCCTAGATCATCTCCTTATTGCCCTAGACCATCCTACTGTCTTAACCAACTCCCAGGAAATGCCAGACGTTCCAGAGAGGATGTCCTTACTGACTAATCCTTCCAGAACAGAGGGCAATTCCCTGAGGCTCTCTTGGAACAGCAGGTAGCTTTAGGTTTGGCTGCCGACACTGCCCCTGGTTGCTCTGCAGTTCCTGGTTTCTATGGGCTCTCTGTGCATCGCACCTAGGCCATGTATTGGGGCAATAGTGGTGGTCTCACCTGTGTTCTTATGTGTGTCAGCACTCCTGGGAGACAAGTTCTCTCTGGGCAAGATTAGGGTGCAGATAGCTATGGCACAGGATCAGCTCCGGGGCACAGATGGAAACCAGAAAGATCTTAGAAGTTTCTCTTTAGTAGTAGATGATAATTACTACAGTTACACACACCTGGAGGATATGTAGAGAACGAGAGACTTTGGAGCAACTAGCCAAAACTGAGATAACAAACTGTTTTGTGGTAGCTCATAACAATTGGCACTATTAGGAACTATAATATGTATGGCCTTATTAAAGTGGTTGTGGCCTTATATTAGAAAATGTGTCACAGGGGGTGGACATTGAGGTTTCAAAAGCTCCAGCCAAGAGTGTCTTTCTTTTCTTGATGCCTGCATATGATCCAGATGTAAACTTTTGGCTCCTTCTCTAGCATGGTGTCTGCCTGCATCCTATGCTGCCACAATGATGATAGATGATAATGGACTTCTGAAGGTTAAGTCAGAACCCAATTAAATGTTTCACTTCATAAGAATTTTCCTAATCATAGTGTCTTTCCACAGCAATAAAACTACAATGAAAACACTCTTCATTCAAGGCTGAGCAATCTGTGCAGAAGTGGATAATGAAAGGTTGTAAACCAAAGATAGTGGATGACTATTAGGAAACTGTGTCTTCCTGATACTACGGGGTTGATATACATATGAGCCCACATACTGTAGCAGCCTGCACAAGAAGGGTGCAGGTTCATTCCAAATGAATGACACAAAAGTTTTTGGTGGGATGTCCCACACCCTAACCAAAAAGCTATATGCAGTTGGTACATAATTGAAAATGGTAAATCAGCTTTTTTTTTCCCAGTGAAGTAATATTGGATATATCAACCACAATTCAGGTAGGCTCACTGACAACACAAAGTGAATTCCAAGACTGTGTGTGTGGTGTGTGTGTGTGTGTGTTTTTGTTTGTTTATTTTTCAGTCGGGGGGCTTGTTTGTTTGGTTTTTTTTCACAATTGTTGTACTTGTTCTGATATTCCTATTTTTTTAATTGAGAGAAGGGAAACAAATGTCATGACACTGGATGGCTAGGAAGGTAAGATAGATCTGGGAGGATCTCAGTCAAGGGAAAAAATATGAACAAAATATATTGTATGAGAGGTTTTTAAATGATAATAAAAACAAAACTGTAGGACAAATACTTTTGTTTGCATAATAATTCACAAGACAGGCCTTTTGTCCATTTTATTTAATTAATGAATAACTAAAAAATCATATTTAATTAAGTTAACATTTAATTTGATGCAAATATAAATATTTGTAAAAATTGAAATTCTTTACAGTCATGATAAATACATCTTTAATACTAGCATTTATGAATCAGAAGCAGGGGAATGACTATGAGTTTGAGTTCAACTTGGTCTACATAAGGAGTTCAATACCATCCAGAGACTCTGTCTCCTAAAAGAAAATAAATAAATTAAAGTGTTTGAAGCTATTATTTAATTTTAACTGGAGAGAAGCAAGTTGTATATGAAATATAGCATCCAACAGAAGTTCAATGTCACTGAAGAGCATGAATAAGCTTTAGTCTTCATCAACAACTAATAATCTCTTATTTTCAACTGAATTCTTCAGTTATTTAATTTATAAAAGTGATTTCAATTATTATAAATTATTATGTATGTACAATGTATTATTTTTCAATAAAATAAAAATAAACTTTTTATTTATTTCTTTATTTCTAGCTATCAGAATATATAAATACACTTTTCCAATATTTAAGGAACTATAATCAATGAAATACCATTTTGACAAAATATGTCCTAAAAATAAATAGGTCTTATTCTTTAAAATATGCTTTTTAAATTAAACCAAGATGCTGCTTATGCAAACCAGTGGCTGAGAGGATCTGAAAGCAATTATTAAATGTTGGGCACCTATAAACAGATTACAAAAATCACCTAGATAGTGTTATAGATAAAATGGATATTCAGAGGGCACTACATTTCTGAACATTTTAAAAGAGACATTAAGGTGAATGACTAGCCATATTTCATAAATGATAACATGTAAACTAATGTAATATACTGCATATAAAATATTAGATTGTCTGTCTATTGACAGATTTCAGTGTTTTAAATTTTTGATCTTTCTCTCACTCCTTCCATACCTGGCCACCAAGAATACCTTGCAAAGCAGATATAGGAAAACATCATAAGTTCTTGTTAGTTCACAACATGATTATAACTAGGCTTTCTACTTACTACTTAGTACTCAGGTTATACACATACAATTCAAAGTACCAGGTTGCAGTCAACTTATTGGATAAATACTGGTAACTACTTTTATACCTCTTTTGAAGAGCAAAAGATTCATTTCAGGATGTTTTAGCAATCAGGATTTAAAGAAGTGATATGAATATAGTTGCATTTATTAGATATTGTGGATATTGTGCATCAAATGAAAATACTTGGTAAATGACAAATATGACCTGTACTGATAACCATATACACACTAGAGAATTTCTTTCTTGTAAGTTGTATCAATGTGTATTTCTTAAAATATAGTATTTTTGTATTCAGTGAGGGGTTTAAAATTCCAGATCATACAAAAATATAGTGTCAAGAAATATAATAACATAATAACTAAAGAAAAAATGACTTTGGATGGGAATAATGTTCTTTATATTATACACATAAAATGAGTTAACTATTTATGTGTATCTTCTCTGTGTCTAACTCATCTTCTTCATTGGTGTACATAGCTATTATTTTTGATGAAAAATAATTAGTCTTGTATAAATGAAAGTCACACCAAATGGCTAAAGAAAAAAAAAAAAAAGACCACATTAACCATTACAATATTCAAATGATGTACTTACCCAAGGGGGGAAAAGAAACCTCATTTGCCCACCACAGACACAAACACCACATGGTGGGCTGAAAATCACTGGTCAGAATGGGTGAAACTGGCAATCTTGCCTCCTTCTTTAAACTTTCTGGACAGCAGGCTAATCATGTGGTGCAGTCTTTCCTGAGCTATATGAGTATCCTCAACAGATTTCTTAGGGCAAAGCTAAATTTTCTACAGAAAATTATCATAAACTAAGTACAATTTTCTTGTCTGTAGTGAATATCATTAACAAAAGATCTTGATTTCTTTAATTAGAAGATGAAAGTAGTTTAAAAAGTCATTTGGTGTTCCTGAATAGGCTGCTGCCATAGGTTAAGTGTAAATTTTATTATTTTATCTTTCCTGGAAATAAATGAATTCTGAATTCTTAACAAAACTGTTATCACATTGGCAAAAATTCTAGAATACATTTCTCTAAATTTATACTCATCACTATGTACTTGTATATTTGTTCAAAATTCAGAATTTGAAAGTGTTGATTTATAATTTCACCAGTGTCCTAACAGGGAAGATAAACATAGCATAAATAGTACTCAGAACTGAAATACACTGAGTGCTTAGGCTCCCCAAATATCAGTATAAAGCAAGCTAAATACAGAAACATATTTTTATTATTTTAAATAGAAAATACTGAAATGCAGAGCTATTTTACCTCAAAACTGTACTTTAATAAATATTGAGCAATATTACAAATAATACCTAGAGATCTTATTGACTTAAATATTTCATGTTTAAATCTAGAAATGACATTAAGCACCTTTTTGTTTCTATCTTTGATGAAATTGACAGTGTTATCCACAATATTTCCCTTTTTGATTTTGAATGTAAATTACAGTATCCCAGAAGTCTTTACAAAATTATTTCATCAACCTTACCCTGCTATCATCCCTGTGACCAACAATAGTGACCTGCTCTTAAGCACTGTAACACTGGTGTAGTAGTGGTACAACTGTTATGGGAGTAAGTAACCAAATCATTATAAAGAAATCATGAAAAAGAATTAAAAGAAATACATGGTTAATGAGACCAAAATCCTCAAGATGAAGAGATCATGATTCCTAGGGAAAACCTATTACTATTCTGCTGAAATGGACACAACAATAAAATGACTTCTAATGGCATATTATTACTTTAATCAGTAGAGAGATACTTCCTCTTTCCATAGATATGTCCAAATACAGAGACTCAAACTGACCAGTGTGCAGAGAGGTTTCTAGGATATATTGTATTAAGCATTTTAAAAACTGTAAAAATATAGAAAATTACTTCATTATATAATTATATTATAATTTTAATGATTTCAAGAGATTTAAAAATAATATGAGTGGATTCAGGTCAATGCTTTGAGATAATTTAATGTATTAGTGAAAACGAATATATTCAAATAGAATAAGACACACAGAGATACACTCTATGGATGGATATAAAATGTGAATTTAGAAGACAACTTATAATATCATAATAAATATATGGAAACTATAATATATTATGCATACTCACAGGCTTGTCTTTTTTGAGAGTATCTTTTTTGTTTTAGGTGTTTATTATCGTCTCAAAACAATATTCCTTAATATATTTGTGTTTGTTACAACCTTTGTCTATGAGGTCCAAGTAGATGAATTCTTTGGAGAAATGACTAAATCAAGATCTCAACAGCAAGCTGAAAAAGTAGGAAATGCCAAAAGGACAGGAGACAAATTTAAACATATATGAACAAAATGATATTATTAACATAATCTTCTGATGTGTACATGCATAGCATATCTCCAAATTTAAATTTTTGTTATCCCTTACTCAAACACATTTATTGCTGCCAGGCAAATACAATTGCTGCTAAATCATCACATACTCACATAAGATATTTTGTTTATCCTCTTCTGCTTTTTTGAAACTTCATCATTCCTACTATTTTTATTTGGTTTCAATAGGCAAAATAAATATTTCCATATAAATATTGTTAGAAAATTTTATATTGACATGCTTTAGACATTTTACAAAGTATTTGTAAGTTTTAATGATGAGTACATATTTATTTTCAGTTTCATTGATTTGACAGTTCTTTCTCTCCTTTTCAAAATATTTATACAATATATCTGACCAGAGTTTTTCCTCTGCAAATCCTCCAAAATCTTCCTCACATCTCCACTTAAAAAAATTATTGATTTCTATCCTTTTATTGTCTTGATTCACAAATATGTCCTTCAAGAATGAGGTCATTTTTACATTAACAAATTTTTTTCAGATTAAGTCATTTATTTAGAAATAAATTCTGTTCATAAATTATCAGAGCATGAACATGACTTAATTAGCTATAAATTGTATATAATTATATACTTTTTAAAAAATATACAGTTAGATATTGTTGAAATAGTGAATAGCTTTTATACAATTATCCATTAATATGTCCAAACACTACTCCCTTTGAAGGCAGTATACTTAGTAACTAAATACAATACATTACATGATTAAAATTCATTTTATGTTTAAAATAACTCTTTGTATTTGCATCTTTACATTAAACAAGATATACAATATCTTCCATATAATAATAGTGAATACTGGATGCAGAAATTAGAAACTAAAATTATTTAATAATAATGGAGACTAATATGTAAAGAATAACAAAAACATATTTTGAATTCATGAGGAGACTCTCTTTCTGTATGTTTCTCTTCTCCTCTCTCCTCTCTCCCTCTCCCCACACACACTACCACACACACACACCCCACACACACATTCATGCAGCTTTCCAGGAGAGGCATCATCAGTAGATGAATCAATTTTGCATCAGTAGATTTCATTAATATGCCATGGACTAGGTTCTTTACTAAAGGGCTATTTCCAGAAAGTAGCATCATTTGAATACTATCTGTCATAATTCTATAAAAACCAAAATGCTTCATGTAAAAATAAATTAAACTGATAGATTAAATTGTACCATTTTCCTATATATCTTTCCCTGCTAATTATGATTATGACTCAACAACATTCAATATGTATGTATAGTGTATATATTTCCATTGTGAGTACATTTTAATCTTGGGCTTTTATTTCTTACTTCAAATTTTTCATTGTGTACCTACAAAGCATCTAAAATAGAACTTTTCATATCAATTGAAATCATAGTTTTAGGAGATATGTTGTGTATAGATAGGAAATTTTATTTTGAGTGGTATTCACTACTACTGAAATCTGTTTCTAAAATGAATCCTTTACTACATGGATTGTCCATGACAAAATTTCCCTTTCCTTTTTCTATTTATTCTATTTGATTACTTAATTTACTCACAAATGGCTTATATCAAATTATGGCAAGTTTATGAACTTATTATAAAGCCAAGAAGTAAAAAAGACAGCCTCCATTTTAAATAATGATGTAGTGATGGTCACAAATCTACTGTCTCCCAGTAAGAAAAATATCTAGAGCCCTTGAGCTGTCTGAAAATTATATAAATGTCTTTAACATGAATGTGTTTCCCTATTTGTAGTGATCCTTGGAGATTCTAATGCCAGCATTACTTCTGCTTCTGTAATAAAGCATACCTTGTTAAATGTGGGATAAAACTATAGTTTTCTTCTTTTTTCCTGTCTCTCTCTCTCCCCCTTTGTCTATCCTTTTACATTATTTCTTTTTGGTGTACAACTATGATGCCCATTATAGCAAGTACATTTGGAACAACATAAGTATTTTCAAAATGAAAAGTTGCAGGTTGTTTAGCATCATTTGCAAATATGTAAATGCAACAGTGATACCTAAAAGTATTTATAACAAATTAAGTATAATATTAAAGCACCAACATAATAATGCCAAGTAGTGGCACAGACCTTTTTTATCATGGATAATTATTATTAAGGAAATAATCATGAAGCTTCCAAATTATATACTGTATGTTAAAACTGTCTCACAGATACTTCCGAAAATGTTTTAGTTATGAGTCAATTTTCTCTGCTTTACAAATTTCTACCTGTGTAGTATATGGTTTGGTGTGACAAAATACTTTAATTAAAACATAAATATAAAAAAAATCACTTAAATTATGATGGAAAAGATAGATAAATGATAGATGGATGATGAGAGATGATAGATAGATGATAGATATAGATGATAGAGAAAACTCAGAACTCTTCCTTTTCAGACAACCCCCAAGATTTAATTTGGCTCTTAGAAACAATACTCTTCACCCAGGAACCCACTTGGAAGACTGCCAGCAACTCTTGCAGGTTCTCTTCCCCACAAAAGAAAGCAAGAAAATCCAGGTAGAAACCTGGAAACTGGTTCCTTATTCCCCACCAAAGAACTCACCAATAGCCAACCAGCTATTGTTGCTGGCTTTCCTTTAATCTTCCCAGTTTGAGATTTCAATACCATGGAAGGTAAGGAGAGACTTTTAGTTTACCACCAAGCTTTGTTGGAAGGTGGCTACATGATGGCCCACTAATCTGGCCAAAGTATATGATATTAGTCAGGGAGACAATGAAAGCTCCACAGCTTTCTTAGAGAGGGTCATGGAAGCATTCAGGATATACACCTCAATGGACCCGAATCACCAGAAGCTAGAACAGCAGTAGCTCTAGCCTTGAATAGCCATGCAGCACCAGATATTAAGAATTAGCACAAGGTGGATGGGAAAATAGAAGAAAAGAGTCTAAAGGATTTAATGATAGTGGGAGAGAAAGTACTTAATGGAAGAGAAAGTGCAGAGGAGAAGCAGATAAAGGAGGAGAAACAAGTGAAGTAAAGATGGGTGAAGTAGTGGAAGAAACAGGCTCACAATATGGCAAGGATCCTGTTAGCAGCCAAGGCTGAACCAAAGGACGAGAGGAGACATCTAATACAGATAGCTTCTGGGGAAGTAGGTAAAGGGGGCCCTAAAGATTGAGAATCTCCCTGCTTGGAAGGAACCAATGTGTTTATTGTTAGAAAGAGGGTCACTGTGCCAGAAAGTACCTCAAGAAAAAGAAGCCTATTCAAATCATGACCTTAGAAGAAGAAACTAGAAATGCTGAATATGGGGAACCTGGTTTTGACCCCGCTCCCTGAGTCCAGCCATAAGTGGACCTAAACCCTATAAGTGGACGAGATGCCCACCAGCTTTCTTCTAGATAGTGGAGCTTAACATTCTGTTGTGCTGAAGCTTGACGATAAAGTCTCTTCAAGGAAATCTTGGATCCAAGAGGCAATAGGAATTAAATAATACTCATGGACTACCCGAAGAACAATGGACTTGGGAGTGGGCAGGATAACCCACTCATTCCTTGTTGTATCTGAATGTCCATACCCTGTCTTGGGGAGAGATTTGTTCACAAAAATGAGAGCACAGCTGCATTTCTCCCCAGAAAGAGACAAACTATTAGATTCAGAGGGAAAGCCAATTCATGTTCTGATGATCACTCTAGTTGAAGAGTACCAATTGTTTGAGACTCTTCCCACCTCATAAAATGAGATTACTACTTGGCTAGATCCTTTCTTTAATGCTTTGACAGAGACAGGGGGGATTGGGATGGCGAAATATCGGACCCCAATTTGGATTGAGTTCAAACTGGGGCACAAGCTTGTACTGGTCCGACAGTATCTCATGCCGATAACCCCCATATTAGGAGGCTGGTAAGTGTAGAGATCCTGAGACCGTGTCAATCTGCCTGAAACTTCCCCACCCAACAGTCAATTAGCCCAGAACTAATGACTATAGACCAGTATAACACTTAAGAGAGGTAAACAAATGGGTTTGGATATCCACCCATCAGTCCCTAATCCCTACAAACTCTTGAATTCTATTCCTCCTGAGCACCAATTACCATTATGCTGCTGGATTAAAAGATTGCTTCCTTCAGCTTACCCTTGGCACCCAAGAGCCGAGACCTCTTTGCGTTTAAATGGCATGATCCAGAACTCAAAATTAGAGGAGAGCTGACTTGGACCCAACTGCCTCCAGGATTAAAAATCTTGCCTTTCATTTTGATGAGGCCCTCCATGAAGACCTGAGTGAGTACAGAAACCAGTATCCTAACCTAACTTTCTTGCAGAATGAAGATGACCTGCTGATATCAGCAGAGACAAAGCAAGAATGCCTGAAGAGAACCTAGCATCTCTTGGAGGCCCTTGGGAATATGGGCTGCAGATCCTCTGCTAAGAAAGCTCAATTGGAGAATCTTTTAGGTAAAGGAATCTTTGAGGCCCAGGAGTGGTATAGCTGGGTCCTTGGGTAATACTATGTCCAATTTTCTGAGGAACCATCAGACTGATTTCCAGAGTGTTTATACCAACTTGCAATCCCACCAACAATGGAGGAGTGTTCCTCTTTCTCCACATCCCCTTCAGCATCTGCTGTCACCTGAGTTTTTAATCTTAGCCATTCTGACTGGTGTAAGGTGGAATCTCAGGGCTGTTTTGATTTGCATTTCCCTGATGACTAACAATGTTGAACATTTCTTTAGGTACTTCTCGCCCATTTGATATTCCTCAGTTGAGAATTCATTGTTTAGCTCTGTACCTCATTTTTTAATAGGGTTATTTGATTCTTTGTAGTCTAGCTTCTTGAGTTCTTTGTGTATATTGGATATTAGCCCTCTATCACATGGAGGATTGGTAAAGATATTTTCCCAATGTATTTGTTGCTGTTTTGTTCTACTGATAGGGTCCTTTGTCTTACCGAAGCTTTGCAATTTTATGAGGTCCCATTTGTCTATTGTTGATCTTAGAGCATGAGCCATTGGTGTTCTGTTCAGGAAATTTTCCTCTATGTCCATGTGTTCAAGGCTCTTCCCCACTTTCTCTTCTATTAGTTTTAGTGTATCTGGTTTTATGTAGAGGTCCTTGATCCACTTGGACTTACGTTTTGTACAAGGAAATTAGAATAGATCAATTTGCATTCTTCTACATGCTGACCACCAGTTGAACCAACACCATTTATTGAAAATGCTTTTTTACCATTGGATGGTTGTAGCTCCCTGGTCAAAGATCAGGTGAACATACATGTGTGGGCTCTTTTCTGGGTCTTCATTCTATTCCGTTGATCTTCCTGCCAGTCTCTGTACCAATACCGTACAGTTTTTGTTTTTTTTTTTTTTAATCACTATTGCTCTGTAATACAGCTTGAGGTCAGGGATGTGATTCCCCCAGAAGTTCTTTTATTGTTGAGAAAAGAATATCCAGGGTTTTTGTTATTCCAAATGATTTTGCCAATTGATCTTTCTAACTCTAAGAAGAATTGAGTTGGAATTTGATGGGGATTGCATTGAATCTGTAGATTTATTTCAGCAAGATGGCCATTTTTACTATATTAATCCTGCCAATCCAAGAGCATGGGAGATCTTTCCATCTTCTGAGATCTTCTTTGATAACTTTCTTCAAATACTTGAAATTCTTGTCATACAGATCAATGTAAACCAAGGAAATATGCTCCACTATGTTCATATCAGCCTTATTTATAATAACTAGAAGCTGAAAAGAACCCAGATGTCATTCAACAGAGTAATGGACACAGAAAATGTGGTACATTTACACAATGAAGTACTACTCAGCTATTAAAAATGATGACTTCATGAAATTCTTATGCAAATGGATGGAACTAGAAAATCCTGAGAGAGGTAATCCAATCACAAAAGAACTCATATTGTATGCATTCATTGATAAGTGGATATTAGCCCAAAAGCTAGGAATACCCAAGACACAATTCACAGACCACATGAAGCACAAGAAGAAGGAAGACCAAAATGTGGGTGCTTCGGTCCTTCTTAGAAGGGAGAATAACATTCTCATGAATGCAAATGAGGATACAAAATGTGGAACAAAGACTGAGGGAAGGGCCATCCGAGACTGCCCGACCTGGGAATCTATCCCATGTGGAGTCACCAGACACAGCTATTTTGGACACCAAGAGGTGTATACTGACAGTAGCCTGATATAGCTGTCTCCTGAGAGGCTCTGCCAGAGCCTGACAAATACAGAGGCAGATGCTTGCAGCCACCCATTGGACTGAGTTGGGGAGGTGACTAGAGCAGCTAGGGGAATTTATAGCCCCATAGGAAGAATAACAATGTTGACCAACCAGACCCGTAGAGCTCCCAGGGACTGGACTACCAACCAAGGAGTGCATATGGAGAGACTCATGGCTCAAGCCCATGTGTAGCAAAGGACGGCCTTGTAGGGCATTGGTGGGAGAGGAAGGCCTTAATCCTGAGGAGTCTGGATACTCCAGTGTAGGAAAATGCAGGGGCAGGGAGGTGGTAGTGGATGGCTAGGTTTGGGAACACCCTCATAGAAGCTATGGGAGGGGATGGGATAGGTGGTTTTTGGGGGATGGGGAGAGACCAGGAAAGGGGATTATATTTAAAACATAAATATAGAAAATATCCAATAAATAAAAAGAAAGAAAGCCCAACTCTGCCAACAACAGGTGACCCATCTAGGGTGCTTATTAAAGGAAGGTCAGAGATGGCTCGCTGAAGCTAGGAAAGAAACTGTCCTATGCCTTCCAACACCCAAGACTCCAGGTAAGGGAATTCTTGAGGTCCACAGGATTCTGCAGAATATGGATGCCAGTCTTTGCAGAGGTAGATAAGCTACTATATGAGGCCACCAAAGGGCCTCGTGAGAGCTTTGCCTAGACAAAGGCACGTCAGAAAGCCTTCGACGACTTAAAAAAAGGTCTTAATTTCTGCACCATCCTTGGGGTTCCCAGATATGACGAAGCCCTTTCATCTGTTCATGTGCAAGACATCTGGGATAGCAAAAAGGGTAATGATTCAGATCCTGGGTTCTGGTGTCCACCAGTGATCTATCAAAGAATTTATGACTGGTAGCCAGAGTTTTGCTCCTTGTTTTTGTGTAATTGCTGCAACAGCCCTCCTGATCAAGGATTATTAATGAATTGTCATTGGACCAAAGCTTGACCATCATCATGCCTCATGCTATCCAAGGGATACTTAAAACAGTCCCCCAGTCAATGGCTTGCCAATCTTAGAATGAGTCATTACCAGTCTTTTCTATTAAATCACCCTTGGATAACCTTATAGGCCCCAACTTCCCTGAGCACTAGTATCCTGCTGCCTGGTCCAGAAATGGATATGCCACTACATGATTGCTAGAACATTTTGGCCCACATCCATGGGACCAAAGCAGATCTTCAGAATACTCCCTCAATGGATGCAGAGATAACATGGTTCACCAGTGACAGCAGCTTCATTAAGGACAGACAGAGGTATGCTGGAGCAGCAGTGGTCTCAAACACCAAAATGATTTGGACAGAGCCAATCTTGGTAGTGACACCAGCCCAGAAAGCTGAACTGATATCTCTAAGCAAGGCATTGGAGCTGGAAAAAGACAAGAGCCAGTCTTTCCATGGACAGCTGGTATTCCTTTACTAACCTCCCTGGATCCAGGAGATCCTATGCTCCCTGACCATCCTAAGTATTCAAAAGATGGCACAACCTGGGCTAGGATTTTGCCATGTCATGAAGGATGGCAGATAACAGCAGATTGCAAACTCATTGTGCCTGAAAAAATGGGACTACACATACTTCAGAAGATCCACAACTTTTCCCACATGGGCCTCCAGAAAGTTCAGGATTTAGGGATGCCCATTTGAAGATAGTTGAAATTATCATGAACTGTAACACCTGCCAGATAACTAATTTGGAGGCTTGAGAAGAGCCCAGTAATAGGATCAGATGCACAAAGCCCAGAGCCTTCTGGGAAACACACTTCAAGGAGTTCAAACCAGGGAAATTTGGATATGGTATTTACTTGTGTTTATAGATACTTTTTCAGGATAGACTGAAGACTTTCCCACCAAACATGAGACTGCTCAAACAATGGTGAAGAAATTGTTGGAAGATATTCTTCCAAGGTATGTTTTCCCTCAAATTATAGGATCAGATAATGGACCTGTTTTTGGGTCCCAGGTAAATCAGGGATTAGTAAATATTCTGGGGATTAATTGGAAATTTCATTTTGCATATAGACCCCAGAGCACAGGACAGGTAGAAATGATGAACAGGACTCTAAAGGAAACCTTAACTAAATTGAGCATAAAGACTGGCAGTGACTCGGTGATTCTCCTCCTCTTCACTCTTTACAGGGTGTGAAACACGTCATAACAGAGGGACTCAACCCTTTGAGATCATGTTCATTTCTCCCCCTCCAATTATTCCTAACTTTCAGACAAAAGTCATTACCGAGTCAGATGATGGAGTACTATTGGACAACCTTGAGGGTGTCCAATGGTTCCACAAAGATATGTGGCCTAAATTTTGTGCCCTTTATGAAGAAGGTTCACCTCAGGAACCTCATTGACTTCAGTCCAGAGACTCAGTCCTAATCAAGAGACACCTCCAATAGACGTCACTAGAACCTTGTTGGAAAGGCCCCTATGACATCATTCTGACCATCCCCACAGCTTGACAGGATTGCAGTGTAGATCCAGGATACTCATACTCCAATTGAAGACCTGTTTGCAGTTGAGGATGACCTGGACCAGGGGAGAGAAAGACTACCAAACACCCTTCCAACCCACTCAAGTTCAAGTTACAGTGATCCTGACTAAACTCCTTGCTCTATGTACTACAAAACCCAACCCCCACCAACCGCTTACTCTTACGTGGGTATTGATGATAGTCAATATGACAACAGGGAAGACTGTCATCTCCACTTCTGGGTTACACGCCCTGAATATCTGGTTCCCCAGTCTCCATTTCTCTTCTGTGATCTGACAGATAAAGCTTGGGACCACCCAATCTCTAGAAAACTTTTTGAGAGCCCCCACCAGTTTATGGCTGCAACACTCATTTGGTATGACGGCAGACCCAGCACCAAGCTTTTTATGTCTGCCTGGGACATTCCCAGAGCTGTGACCAATGTAATAAATGTGAGGACCCTGAAGCCCAATTCTGTGTGGCGTGGGGATGAAAAGCCACTGAATGGATAAACTGGAAGCCCTCCAATAAGTATCTCATCAAGATGACTAGGTTCGATGGAGAGTAATACAATCTTGTTATCAGATTTGTAGATGAAGGCAAGAAGGCTGACTAGACAACTGGTAGGATTTACGGACTGAGACTTTAAGTTATTGGTAAAGATGGTGGAGTACTGTGCATTATTGGACTCCATGTTCAGACACGCCCAATAGTTCTGGCCCCACATTTTTCTAGCTAAACGCCCACCTACATCACCTCTGTGGGTTCAGACACCAATCCAACTCCAAGACTCACACTCATCTTCCACTCACAATGTCCCAACCCAAGCCACAAGGACAACACAAAGACTGAGTAATGGCAGTCCTGACACCCTCTGCAACCTTCCTGATTTAAGGATTACAGTCATATTCATACTACAAACATTGAAGAAAAAAATCAACACTCATCATATATTCTCCTAAAGTAATAAATAACAAGTAGAAGAGCATTTGAAGGATGTCTTTATAGAAAATGCAGTCGATAAATTGAAAACAAATAAACAAGCAAAAAGTAAGGGAGGACACCAATATTCAACCTTTGAAAAAGTAGTATGAATATGACTGTAATCCTTAAATCAGGAAGGTTTTGCATAAAATTCACAAATGTCTATTGCTAAAATTATCAAATATACAACCAATGTTTTCCAAAGTAAATTTATGAATAAATTGAGTTGAGACATTTTATTATAATAAAAAAATACAAATATTATGTTCTGGGTTAAATATGACAAAAATCCCTAAGGCTGAGTAACCACAATAGACTGAGTTTATACGTTTGGAGGACTGTGGGAAAAGCACCCACTTCCAGGCAGCTGGACTCTTGTAAAAGCCTGTTCCTACCTGATGAAGAAACAAGGAATACATCAAATCTAAAAAGTTGTCATCTCCCTGACAAGACAGAGAGCAGAGGAGAGGCAGGGGCAAAGAACATCTGAGCTAACTCAGAGTCCCCTGAGAACTAATTTATCACTTTGCAGTTGTGTCACTAGTAGCTTAATAATCTCCCACTAGGCCCCACCTCTTAAAGCACTACATATCACTACACTGGACATCTAGCTCACAACACATGAGAAGTAGGAGACACGTTTAAACTGTACCCTAGCCACAGCACTATAAATGAAGGTAGCTTTCATGAGTATAATTCGTGAGATGTTTTATTAGTCTGAGCATTGAGGAACAACAGAAGAAATCAGATATCTTGTCACTAAAATTGTCATTCAGCCTGATAGTAACCAGAATATGCATTCTTTGAGAAATGGTTTTCACAGAATTTAGTTATTTTGTATATTAAAATGCAAGTCATGTAGATACCAGTAAACGTTGAATACAAAACTATTTTAAAAATAAAAAGTGTCATTGCAATATCAGTGCTAAGAGGATCATAGGAAGTAGTTATTCTGAGACAATATTCTTTGATCTTTCCTGTAACAATAAAAGGAAATATAATTATTCTAGTAATTGAGATCCTACAAATAACAAGAGGCATCTGGTTGCATCATCAAAAGCAGGTGAATTTTGTGAGAGGAGATAATGAATCTTAATATAGTTCTAATTATCTTCAGCTTTGCCTTGCTCCTTCCATGTAATCCTCAGGATGTGCATGTCCCGTGGCAGATTTCTCTGTAGCAGGTCTTCTTTGCTTCTCTCTTGATCCTGTTAATGCACAGATTATAATTCAATTATAAAGTAATAACATTTTCTTTTGATATTAATTGAATACTTACTGATTACTGAGTTTCAAGCAATTAAAATAGTTAATATAAAAGTAATACAATGAACATGTATGGCAAAAGTAATACATTAATTACATGAGTATAACTCAGTAATTTAGCTTGAGACAGTAAACATGTAAACTTCAGTCTGTGATATGTGTTGACTCCAGTTTGAGAAGAAATTAAACTTGTATTTTAACAAGTGTGTCATCATTATCCTGAGAATGAAGAAACAGCTGCATATTCTCCACCTGTGCTTAAATTTTGTAATGTTTTTCAGAAAAATGTTTATATTTTAACTTATTTCCAGTATAAACATTCATATAAGTGGATAGCTAAGTAATATCCCTTCCTTTTTAAACCCACAGAATCACTGTCATTTCTGGTAGTCCATCTTGTTGCATTTAGTAGTAATGTAAATTGGGGATGGACAACATTTCGTTGTCAGCTTTGATTGCAATAGAACATTTCATTGATTTTCAGCTGACTTTAGGTTTATTTTAATACTTTTTATTTTGTAAAATATTATTATTGATGTCTTTCCATTTACTACTAATTAGGATACAAGTGTAGTCACACCAATAATAGTTTCTTAAAACTTAGAATGTGAATGAAAGGTATATTCTATATATAAGAACTTCAAAGAAAACAAGCTATTAATCAGCATATATGCATCATATATATATATATATATATATATAAAACTTATTTTATAACTCAACATTAAATAAGAAGGAACTCTCAAGATATAGCAACAAATATAAGAAAGAAAACAGTTTCTCTCTTTGGGGGTTTAGCCATATGCTTTGACAACTGGCAAGTGCATCCCAAGATCAGCAAAACACAAAGATTGCTCAAACTTGGATGGAGGTTCTTTCTAATGTAAATTGGGTCTGCCCATATTTGTATGTGAATCCATAGGAACAAGAAAAGAGCCTAGGAAAATTATCATCCAATATAAAATCTTCATAGCCAACTTTGTCATGCCTTTCCATTCCTCATTATGTAGAATTTAATCATATGACAGATCATAACAAAAAGAACATCTAATGAGCCATGTCAATATCAAATATTGAAGAGCATGATCTTTATATTAACATGTGAAAGAAGATGTTTGCTCAATGGAAATAGCGTCTATGTCACGACTTCTTAGAGGGTTATGTGTTCAGTTTTCTTCTATTTGACAGAATTATTTTCTAGAAAGTGTTCAGTGTATGACTTAATAGGTACCTTTTGGTATTCTAGCCATACTAATTCCTATCTGTAATACGTGTCAATTCATTTAATGTCATTGAGGCTATACAATGATCAAGAACCAGGGATACAATTTCTAATTAAAGGGATCTTGACATATGTGTTATAGAAGAAATTCTAAAGTTTTCTTTTAAAAATATTTTATTTGCCCATCAGCTAAGAAATTATTTTGAAAGATGCTCCAGTCAAAGCTTGGTCTTCTAGATATAGTATTTTATATTTGGAATTTGAACTCAGGATATGTTTGCTATGGACAGCCTCTTCTATTTAGCTATCCCCCCAGCCTGGATCTGGTTTATTAAATGTTCCTCATATACACTCCAGATAAACGTCTACAAAGTATAAAGATCAGAGAGAGTTGATTATGAGATAAGAGAAAGTAGATCAAATAAGAGTAACATTCCATTCCAGGTGACTGACAGATACTAGCATTTCATTCCAAGTAAGTGACAATCAACACAAAGACTGTATGCAAGCAGAGCATTTTATTCAATTTGACAAACAATTCCTTTCCAGTGAATGTCCTTTTTCTCAACAATATTTGTTTAGGTTTTTACAATTAGTTATGGAATTGTCTGAAAGAGATATTGAGAGTGGGAGTCACGTGTGAAAATATATATTTGAATGATTTCCCCCTGATAGGTCTGTTTGTTCGTAGGGCAAAAATCTGTTCAAGGATTTAATGAGAAAATAGTGTATTTTACTTAACCCTCATTTGAGTAACTGAATTTCTAGTTTTAGTTGACAAAATTATGTTTATAAATTAGTTTAGAAATGTGTCTTTTATAAGGTTTTAAGAAATCAAAATAATTTAACTGTATCTTTACAACTTAAATTAAATTTAAAATTAATCTTATAAAAATTTGATTATAATACATAAAATGTGTAACATAAAATACCTCATATCAGACATAATCTCCAAAACCAAATATATACATGAACAAATACTTTTCTATTAATTATACTATTATTTTTCTGTTATATATATTTTGAAATATGTACCACATACTTTTGACTTTAAACATTTGAGTATATTTACAGTTAATATATTTTTTTTTAAAATTAATCATATTATATAGGAGTTTTGACCAAAAAGTATGTGTTTGAGGTAACACTAACTCAGATTATTACATTTCTGTCATCGATAGGTTCAATTAATTATTAATTTTGTCACTTTCAGGGCTTTTGATTCAGGATGGTTTTTAAAGTAATACAAGTGTTACCCTGTCATGGTGATTTTGGTTAGTCTTGCAAGAGACTTTTAGTGTTGTCAATCACATTTCATTGGTTACTCAGGTTTTGTTACCACTGATATTAGCAATACAAAAGAAAGCAAATGAGGTTGAAGTAAAAATGAAATCAAGACTATTAAAATGAGATTATGATCTAGCCAGGTCAGTCAGTCAACAGGGTTTCAAGAGAGGGAGTGATGATTAAAGAAAGAAAAGACAATTAGACAACACTATAACATGACTCCATCCAGAGCTGAGGCTGAAGCACCTTTATTTTTTCCCAGTCTGCTTTTATACCATTCTAGGTACGTGCAAAGGATAGGGTCAGTTCTTAGATCAAAAACAACATAGTCAAAGAAGGCAATAAACAAAGTCCTGTGTTCACTGTGTCTAGGTGCTTATCTGGATGACCAAAATAAAAATAATACCACACTTCATTGTCTGTGTTTACCTTGAGCTTTGTAATAACCCAAATTTAAATATTCTTATCTGACCATTATTCCCTTTTCCTCCTAGCCCAGTGAAAATATTCTTGCTAATATCCTAGAAGTCCCATTAAGGGAACTCCACAAGATTATGAGTAAACACAGTGTTGTAGCAACTATTTAGAGCAAAATATAATTTCAATGAGCAATACGCTACATTGTGTATTTCAGTACTTCCACCTCATAGAGACAACACAATTCTAAATGTCTGCTTTCTTTGCTGATAATGACTCTTCTGTTCTTAACACAATTGAAATGATGGAAGGAAGGGGACCAATGATGGAAGGGGATGTCTCGCAGACCTATACCAAGGCATCTCTTCCCTTGAGGGACCAGCCAACGATGGTATAGTATAGAATAGAGTTTATTCAGGGCATGGGAAGGGAAGCCAGGAGGGTAGTAGAGGCAGAGAGGGAAGAGAGAAAGAGAGAGAGAGAGAGAGAGAGAGAGAAGAGAGAGAGAGAGAGAGCGAGAGGATAGAGCGCCATGACATGAGATGAGAAGAGAAGGAGAGGCAGAGAGAGCTACAGGAGAGAACAAGAGAGAAGAGGCAAAGAGGAGAGAGGCAAAGTGAAAGCACAGAGAGCAAGAGAACAAGAGAGCAGGAGAGAGAGAAGGGTAAGAGAGGAAGAGGAAGAGGAGGGGGCAAGCTGCCCCTTTTATAGTGGGCAGGCCTACCTGGCTGTTGCCAGGTAACTGTGGGGAGGAGCAACCTGGCTGTTGCCAGATAGCTGTGGAGATGGAGTTTAGACAGAATACTAACAACAATGACACCAGGAAGAAAATAAGAGTGATAATGGTGACCTAAATGAATTCTTTCAGTTTGTTGATGGTATTTTCTTGTGCAGTCAGTTGTTCTTATCTTAATTAATGTCACAATTTATATTATTGGCATGCTTCTTTTGAAATCTTTCCTTCAATATATGCTTCAATTCAGTTTTATTCAATTTATTTGTCACTAAGATATTCTTTACTTCTTGAAGTAATATAAGTTCTTTAATTACTTTTGTTGTAGAACATCTTAGGTAATTTATAAACATTAGGTATTTATAGTTTTAGATGTCAAACCTAGGAAGTTCAATATTAGAAATGATTAATTATTGTTTCTAATTATATTTCTAGTGAGAACTTTATATATATATATTAATGAATACAAGCATTTTAAAAACATTTTTGGTATTCAACACACCTCTAGGAATGAATATTAAAATCTTTCACTTTGCAAAATATGATGATCCAAGTTTACAAAACTATAGTAACTAACATCTCTAGAATATTAAACTAATGTGGATAATCCTTCATAACTAGCTCTTAGCTGTGATATCTTACTATGAATGTCAACTGAGCATCCCAACATTATTATCCTATGTCCAATCAAGAACTCAAAGCATTTAACAACACTGAAATGCAGGAAAAAAATGTAGACAAGATAATTTGATGACAATTTCAAAACTTAAGTATGAAAACAAAGACTGTTCATAAATAGACTCACATATCTAAAATAACCTTTTTGAAAATGGTATGAAATACCATTCAACATATATGCTTTAATTATCACTACAAATACAAAATATTAAACATCTAACTAAATCATATTTCTAACTGGGAAATCATTGCATGGAAATATTGTGTACACTGAAACATTTGTTCCCTGAGAAGTGAGTGGTGATGAGACTCTTGAGGTGGAAAAAAAATATCACATATATGAGAAACAGGAAAGTTGAGCTCTTCTGGAAGGTGAGAATCCAGCATCACAGTGGGAGCAAATGAGTGACTCCTGGGGGAGCCTGAGCACCACCACTGCAGAGAGATTCCTCCTTCCTATAAACCTGCCCCCAGTTTTGCAAACTCCAAATTTCAGATTTCATGAGTGTTAGGGTCAGCTTCTAGGTGATGCAGCTGCTGTTTTGCATCTCTCTGCTCCAGTGAATCGGCCCCTCACCCATACCCTTGTTTCTAAGCCCAGACATTAAATTGGAACCCAATTTGGACTTTAATACAATCACTGATTTGTTCTTTCCAGGAGTCTGTGCATGTATTGTGAGGAAAGCACCCATACACCAAAATTCTAAAATACAACATGACTAGAATAACATATAACAGAAAGCCACTGCTAACATGTAAATTTTTTAAAAAAAAATCCTGGAAAGATACATATAATAAGCATTTACCATGATAACATGTATTCATTATCATAGGTAAATGGAAATTAAAGACACAACAGCATACCCCAAACATTGGTGCAAGGAACAGCTAATTAATAATAAAAAGATAATTGATTTAAAACAGTTGAAAGTAGAGAAAGAATAATAAAACAAAGCTATTTTTTAAAAATAAGATAATCAATATTTGTTGATTAGCTTTAAAATTAGATTATATTTTCTATATTCTTAAAAACACATTTAATACTATTTGCTTGTTTTGTTTTAATATGCCAAAGTCTGTATTACTGGTATCCTTACAATACAGAATGTATTTGTTTTCCACATTTTCAGACATAGTTATGTAGATCAGTTTTCCAAGTTCAAGGACAGTAAAAACAGTACAAGCCTCACCTTATGCATTCTAACTGAATATCAGTCTGTTGCTAGGTTTATACTTTAACGTCCTTAATTATGAATCGACAAACTATTCACTTGGAATTTCATTGTAATACTCACTGCTCTCCTTGTAGGAAATATTATAATGTTTTAAGACAATTTCATTGGAACCAATTCCTAGTAAATATTAAACAGTAATAACTAGATAACATGATTGTCTGTTACGGATGACTCCAGTTTTTAAAAACTTTCCTTCTTTACCACACAATTCAATTAAAATGTAGTAGACTAAAGAGAGAATTTTCTCAGTTAAAAGTTTTAGCAGTCTTTAAAAATGAGTGCTAAAATCATGATTTAGGTTATTTTTCTAACTTTTCTCTATATCCACAATTTAAATACTGATTCTCTGCAAATTAATGTTCTGGTAATCAGTCCTATTATCTCTCCTTGAAAGCCTAGAGTAGGACATGAGTATCGTCATCAATGCACTAAGACTTGACACTTCACATTTTCATCCACACGGGTGCAGAGAAAACTGCAGACATATGTGTGGCTGAGTGGCATGCCCTGCTATGAACAGCTCCCCTCTCCATTTCAGCACATTTGACCAAACTCAGAAATATGGAAGTCTCACTATGAGTCATTCCAAAAGAGAAACTCAACATTGAGGTTTCTGAGCATGTTGGCCTCTAGGAGTGACAGGAGGAGGGGAGAAAGCAACTCTTAAATGATGAAATTCATAAGAAAAGAAAAGAAAATAAAAGAAAAGAAAGAGGCTTAGAGTACTACATAATCAACTCATAAAATGGATGAAACAATTAGAATTATCCTTTGCCTTCCTTATGATAGCAATGAATGAAAATAAACTATACTAGTTAAAACTTAAGCATCAGGATTAATACTATTAATATAGCTTTGTATTGGGACTAATTTCTGTACTTTTAAGGAGGGAGTAAGACTATTGTATTTATATTAATACTTGAAATGGATTGAATCACTACCTACTACTATCCACAGGTCATACACACCAATCTGTTAAATATAATAATTTTTATATCACCAAAAAGCTAATACAAAAATGCAATAGAGTGTGTTCCAGTTGTGAATTACCAATCTGAAGAGAAAGAAAGAAACTTATTTCTAAGAGTCTAGCTAATCTCACAGCTGTTTATATACTGAATGGGTTCTTCTGATTATTGATAGAGGACATGTAGGTATGAACTAGAGAATTCAAATGAAAACTTATGGAAAACAGATTAACTATAATATATATAATTTATGCATATCCCTATTTTTATTCACTGCTTCTCAAAATTGATGTTTGTATATGTTCTATTTATTTTAAAACTTAATATAAAAACATTCATATTATCACATTATTGTAAATGGAAGCCTAATTTATAAAACAGAAGGCTTTGACATAGTTTCCAATACCTTACCTAGCACTACCAAAACTTTTGAGGGATCCCATCTGGAACATACTATAATTCGAGGGTTCTTATAAAGTTTCTCAATCTTTTTAAGAAAATAATTGAAGGGCAGACTCCGAAAAAAATTTGAAGATGATTTTACTAGAGTCTAAAAAAAAGTTTCAGGGAAGGCAAGCCATAATAATCTCAGCAGCTGCAGGGACAAGACAAATGAAGAAGATGTGCAGAGAAAAGTCATGACTGTGGCATTTGAAGTTTGTCCAGAGATCAGGTTGGAGGAAGGGTGAGTTGAGGAGGCTTCAGAGAAAGGGTGAGACAGCCCAGAGTGTCTAGAAGGTAAACCCAGGCTATGTCCAGTATATGAAAGAAACAGGAAGAAGAAAAAGGAAATTTTATGAGAAATTTAAATACAAGGCAATGTCATTTCAGCCACATGGTGGCATCTCCACAATATATAGCATAGAAAGTAGTATTTGGGAAGATTTATCTCGTTAAAGTGGTAAGTATTTCTCCCATATCCTTAGCAAAGTTTAGGAGATTGAGCCTTCCTAAGATAGAGTCCCTTGGTCAGGTGATATATTGGGGTCTCTGGTTTAACTGGACTGTTTTGGTTAGTTTGAAATTTTTGCATGTCCACCCAAGGGCAGAGATAAAGTATATTGTTTTGACCAGATTTCCCATCTTTAGACTTCCACATAGGCTTTATCAAGGCTACTATTGTAAGGGTCTGAAAATTGCTGAAGGAAGACCCCAGACTCAGATAGTAGAGGAAGACAAAGAGTGTTTATTCTGCAGAAACAACCAGCAAGCAGGAGTAAACCATTTTTGAAATGGTGACCCCAGACAAAGGCATGTAGGCCTTCTTATAGGGAACTGGGGGATCTCTCTAGAAAAATTAGGTGATCTAAAATTTCATTGGTGGGTGCTAGTGGTCACAGGTGGTCAATGGTCTGCATTCCTATGTCATGAATGTTTAACCATAGGATGAGATAGGGTTGCCCAGTACAGCTGGTCCATCCTAAGATAAGATACTTCCCGATTTTTGTGCTTATTCGCAGGCTGTTCTTTGGGATTGGGTTTTACGATATTGTTCTGCAGTTTATGGACTGTTCCTGGGACTGGTAACTTTGAGTGGCAAGCGCAAAGGGTAGCTTTCATGTGAATGTGCTCATTTAGGAAGAGATAGGAAATACTTCAGCCAACAACATTCCTGTGACTGGTGCTACCTTGTTTCTGCCCTGAGCTGCTGGTCCACTTATCAGGTCTCGTTGCATATGGTAATACAATCAAAACTGCCTGATTAATGTATTGTAATAGAGGTAAAGGGACAAGAGATCCGTTCGTTGACATTAGAAGTTATATGAGGGCCGGCCCTGGTTGGCAAGACGCCTTAATACAGAACTTGGAGGCAAGCAAGCAATTTCTGAGTTCGAGGCCCGCTGTCTACAGAGTGAGTTCCAGGACAGCCGGGCTATCAGAGAACCCTGCTAAAAAAACCAAAAAAATATTGAAATAAAATCAATAAAATTTAAAAATAAAATAAACCTAAAATAAAATAAAATAACCAAAAACTAATATAAAATCACTAATATAACCTCATTAACATTGGAAAACCCAACTTGTCACTCCTCTCCAACACTGTATCTTCAGTTTCATTCCCCTGCTCTCCAATACCGAGGCGATCCCACTAAAGCCTCTGAAAAATAATGGCCAAAGAGCCATCCTGCAATCCTTGAATTCTGACAGGAGTACCAAACCCCTAAACTGGGAAAAAAGAATTACCAAGTAAAATCACCACACACCTACCGCTTCCCCATTCTATAATAACTTCCAATGCTTAATATGTCTAGACTTAGTTCTTCAGATTCCTTCCCCTGAACTGGATAATTCCCAGGAATGCATTCCCAAATAAACCTGCCTTTTAAAACTGGCTGAATTACTTATTACCATCAGGCAGGCAAACCTTTTGAACAGCGCATTCAAAGATTCAACCTGGCAAAATAAATTTAGTAGAGAAAGAAAGGGCAAACTGTCCTCTGAAGTCTACAACCTAAAAAAAAAAACATTCCATTGTAGAAAAAGATGCTTAGACTTTAAGAAGTATAAAGTGGCTCTAATTTTTAAAAAGGCTAAGATTTAGAAATCTCTTTCTAGGGTTAAGAGCACTGACCACTCTTCCAGAGGAAGCAAAGTTGGCTGGATCTGCACCTTCCACTTGGTCATTCACAACTGTTGCTAACTTTTCCAAGATAAGTAATGCCCTCTTTTCGGATGTGCAGGCATCAGGAACCATGTGATATATACATATATATAAATTCAGGCAAAACAATGAAAATAAAATAAGATAAAATATATTTTAAAGTGAGTTATATGGTGAATTAGGCTTTGAAAACTGTCTAATATCTGCTATACCTCAGGGCCTTCTACACATTGATAAAAATTCTCAGTAAGTCGTAGCTCGCAATTACTCCAGTTGATTGGGATTTTTTTTCACAGTGTTGTTTTCATAAACTTTGTTTTAATCAATCACAAAGTAAGTGTTTATGGAATACACATTAAGGAGTGCTCCCCTTAAGCTATGTGCTGACTTTCCAAACTCTGTGTATGGTTTAAAAGTTAGGACAGCATTTTACAGAAAAACAGTGGTCACACACAGGGGACATGTAATCTCCATTTAGCATAAAACTCACACTACAAATATATCATTGGTGATTTTACAGACTTGAATATATGTGCTTTTTTATTATCTTTCCTTTTAAAAGGCTTAGTGTGGCCACAGTTCAGGATTTCTGGAAACCTCACCAGGGTTTTAAGGTCTAATGTGAATTGTGGTGCCACAGAGACAGGTGTCTGTGTGCATTACAATTGAAATCCGTCCTGCCTTTCCTCAGACTTATTGGCCTCAGAGTTTTCCTCAAATAAAAATGTGTTTATGTGATAGAAACTGTTCTAAATATATGGCAATGACATTATTCCAAAACTCATCAGGCAATTGGCCTATAGCATAATGCATCTCAGAATTAACATTCATTTTGAAGCCTAAATGGCTTAACTTCTTGCTATACCAGCTCTTATTTCATGGACTATAAAATTCACAAAATATTGAACTTCATGGGCTATGAAATAAAAGGCTATAAAATTGTCTTAGAATGTGTAATTATCTGCTAGATCAGGCCCTTTCACCAAACCCATCATAAAATACATGAAGAATTCTTGTTGGAATCACTTGACAACTAAAAGGAACAAAAACTAATTGGAAAATAGATAAGACCATCATGATATGCAAATAAAACAAATGAATGACAATTAATAACAAAATCTCATCCTTCTAACTTTATTCAATATACTTAAATTTTCCTAAACTACTTTTATACCTGCTACAAAATTCTAGAAAATGAGTAAACAGGTTTAATTACAGAAAATAAAACAGAATTGCTACAACCAAAGGTCTAAATCTGGTACTTGGCAGTTTTAGTGCTTATTTTACTTCCTCTTTGAAATGGACTGAGACATTGCTTAGAGTATTTAAATGTTCCTCACAGTGAGCTAAGAGGTGTCTCTCCCTGCTTTTGGTTTCTTCTTGAATGGTAGTTTTATAATAAGAATTACCTCTTAGAGAAAAAGTCACTCTGCAGGACTTTTGTTTATTTCTCATCATCCAGGTATCTAATTTCACTTTCTTAAGAATTCAATACCTATCAATTGGATTGAAATCAGAAATGAAATTCTCAATGTAATTCTTCACTGCCTTCAGAATAGTAAGGAATTTGGCATTCTCCCATACCCGTTCTGATAATGCTCTTTGTTCCTGTCTGTAACTCATTTCTATGAGGACACATAGGTTAAAAGTCAACTCTTGTCTATCTCATCACAGATTACTTGTTACCATTCATGCTCACTAAGTAGCTAAAACTTCTCTTAAAATAATATGCATAATAGATCCTCCATATTGGCTCTCTAACTTCTGCCATATAGATATCATGCAAGAATATACATTATGATTGCATTTTTTACAGTGCTTTATTTTGCTCTGTATCTTCTGCTACTCCTTCTAGCATAATTACTCAAACAGAACCATGTGGAGTTCACTTATACTATCAATTTACCTTTTACCATATGAAAACAGATGATAATTGCACTATTCAGAGAGATAACAGATACAATCCTCAGATTCTCTTGAAATTTTATATGGCTCATTAACTATTTTTAAAATCAAATGTATAATGATTGGCTTTGGAATACCTCCAAAAATGATAACTATTGTGTAGGCTTTTCACCTTCACTTTTTTTTCTTATCTAAGCCAGATAGCAAAACATTTTCTATGCAGTGTTGATGTATATACACAATGAAAAACAAAACCCAGAATTCTCACTTCAAAGATTACAGATAGTTTATTCTAGAACAAAATATGAGAAACCATTGTCCCAACAATACATATGTAAACACAATTATATATTCTAATGTAGAAGCAGTTTTATGAACTTTACAAAATATATAGAATGAAAACTAACTGAAGTGTATTATTCTTTAAGGCACTTGTTTAAACATCAGACAGATTAGAAAAACCTCTGCCATCTACCTCAACTTATAACTGATTACATTCTTAGATTTTGGGCTGGTAGTATATAGTGATATACTATGTCAATACAAACCAAAGGAAAATCAATGTTATGATGATATATTCCAATAAATTAATGATTTATCTAAAATTCACAAAAGCTATTAGGCCAGATTCAGAGAAGGAAAATAAGTAGTTGCTGAGGGCTAAACATGGGCAAAGATTATTTGCCTCTGGACTTGTAACACTAAAAATATCTCTACAATCCTCAAGTACTCCTAGGTTAATCAGGATTGCAGAATGTTCAGTTGAAATTTTCTTCTTGGAAGATTAATTTAGACATATTTCATAGTATATTTGTCCTATCTCTATTAATTAGTTATTAAGAAACAATTGAGTCCAAATGTATCCATGCACATAAATTCCATTAATTGTACAATAGTTAGTAAATTTCAACTCTTTTGTTCTATTGTACAATCCATCAAGCCTATCATGCTTCAGGCAGTAGACCCCAGGAGAGGATAGGCATACTGGCCTGTCTTGTAATTCAAGAATGCTCACCTACAAGAACATTAGCATCTTACTTTTTCTTCTTGGTAATGGTAAAGCCATAATAGTTTAATTTAGCCATCAATATAATATGTGTGAATAACACATATCTTTTAGAGTTGCCACTGTTCTAGAGGAAGTGGGACCTGGGAGAATGGAACCAATAAACAAGGCATGAAAAGACAACATAAACCTCATTAGTCTCTATTTAAGGACAAAGCCAGATTTTGAAAAAAAGAAAAAGAAAGAAAGAAAGAAAGAAAGAAAGAAAGAAAGAAAGAAAGAAAGAAAAGAAAAGAAAAGAAAAGAAAAGAAAAAGAAGAAAAGACCATAAAGTACCAGTTCCAGGAACAAACCATAAGTCCCAGCTACTAGTTCATAATGTACCAGCTCTAGGTATAGACCATGAAATCCAGAAATAAGGTCATAAAACCTCCTCCCAATGATCAATCAGCCTGATGATAACCACAAAAATGAGTTGATATCTTATCTGAACATGGGTCATCTGTGCTTGGCAGCCTTATCTCGTCCTATGATTAAATGTTCGTGACTTAGCAATGCAGGCCACTGACCACCTGTGACCCCTAGCACCCACAAATGAAATTTTAGATTACATAATCCTTCTAGAGAATTCTGAAAAGGCCTATGTACCTTTTTATATGGTCATTATTTTGGAGAGTGCTTTATCTCTGTACGCTGGGTGTTTCTGCAGAATAAACTCTCCTTGTCTTTACATACTATCTGAGTCTTGGGTCTTCCTTCAGTGATTTTCAGATCCTTACAGGCAGACTAAAGTCTCATGCAATGTCAATTTTATTAGGAGTCTGAGCCAATTTGTACTCAGAGAGTTAAGACGGTCACATGAATAAAGTTCTCATGAGCTTATGGTCTATACACTCATAAAGATGACCTGCAGGTGGCAAAACATTTTTCCATATAGGCAAGTAAAGTATAATTTAAACATTTATTTGAATAACATCAGCAAGCAATAATGAGTAATCTGAAGTAAATTCATTCCTATTTGCTATACCTGGGAGAAGCACAAAAACATTCCAAAAACAATTTTGGGTTTTGAAGGTCACAAGACTCTTGTCTTGTTTTCTTAGAGTGCTCTCATAAGCACTCAGAAATCCTACATGACTCAATTAACCAATTGTGTTCCAACAGTATTTAAGAGGTGTCCAGGTATATTTCTTGGGTTTTGACAAATTCTTACATGGCTTTCTTTGCTTAAATGCTTATAAGAGCATTGCGCAGTGGATATTGCCTTTAAGGTATGTGATGAAGGAGGCTACAGAATGAATCTTGTTTCCTGGAGTTATCTTGAACTTTTGTTAGAATATTAGTACTGACTGCACACCTCTTCATTTTGTCTCAGGACATTTCTGCTGTTTTCCATTTTTGTCTCCATTATTTCCCCTAAGTTAGACTTAATACTTAGTCATGCGATTGGTTTCTGATAATTCTTTTAAACTATGTCAATAAAACATAATCTCCCCATCAATATACACAAAGTAGAAAATAAAAAGTAGGAAGAATTAAATTAGTGTAGTAAATATATCTAGAAGTAGAATTTTTTTTTTAAAAAAATGTCAATCAAAACTTTTCTTTACATAGTATTAGGATGATACTCACATTCATATGCATTGTCTATATTTCTTTCTACTTTGTGAATAAAGTTACTGTGATAATAAGATGTGTTACAATATTAAAATATGTGATGGCAAATAAAATACAAAATCATATCTATAATGAATTTTTTCTCTAAAAGTAGATAATTTTTTAAGAAACAAAGAAAAACTCATATTCAAGACTCACAGTTAGACTATTATTTTTTCATAATTTGTCACCTTCCAAAATAACTATAATTTTTTGTGTTTTTATTGTATACAACTTCTTTGTAACCATGTATCATCATATATAGAAATAATCATTCTATTTTAGATTTGTTTCTCAATAAAAGTATGTCTTCGGCTCACATGACTAATAGTGTTTAAATTCACAATAATAACTTTAAATATATTATATTCTTACAATCTGTAAAGTCACACAAAACGCCTCTCCTGGGGGCTGTCAATACTGAGAGTGTCATGCAATAATGCCACCTTCTGAGTAGATTCCTATTCCTTTATCAAATATCACAATGAGACTTGAAGATAACTCAAGCAGGAAAAGATTTCACATTGAGAGCAAAGGACCTGTGCATCCATGGTATCTATGAGGCAACAGAGAAGAACTATATCTTCTTCTGTTTGCAATAATGGTACCTGGGCATGTATAAGCCTGCATGCACACATACACACACACACAACACACACACACACACACACACACACACACACAGAGAGAGAGAGAGAGAATAATGATACTATTAATGAAAACATTTGATCATGAACTCTACCTATTCCATCCCAACTGTTACTTAAAAGACTCTCTAGGTCCATCTCTTCTTTCATTCTTATATTTTTCTATAGTGGTATAATAATGTTTATTTTTTTTACTAATGCTTTTTTCTTTGTTTTAAGCCTTTTCTCCTTCCTTATTTACTTTTATTGAATTATTTTGTTTACAGACAGGGTCTCAAACTTATGGTTTTCCTTCAACATGCCTTAGTACCATTATTTCTTTCCATAGCAGAAATACACCAAGTGTTCAGAACTAATCCCACATCTCTTCCTTGTATCACCTAATGCACTAGTATTGCAGTAGCAGAGTTAACCATAACATTCAAAGTACATGTATTCACTATATTATAGACAGTATACTAAGTTTATATTATCTTTCTGGATCATTATGGAACAAATCTATGTTAGCTCAATAACAATTTTGAATAAATACAAAATAGATGCTAATTAGCAACTACATAGCTATTATAGTGCCATATAATAACCATGGTTTTCAAATTATCCTTTGTGATATAAAAATATTACCAGCAAATTTCTAATATTATTGTCTTCTGACTTTTTATATATGTTTAAGGCTATATTTATATACATTTTTGTCTCTTCTAGACCTAATTTGACTTTCAATTATGCTGTTTTCATTGTGGATTTCTGAGACTGTCTTGTCTGAGAGCTATAAGTAAGATGCTATTTCTCACTGAGCTCCCCAAATTATTGGGTCATTCTATCAAATATTTAGAATATAGTCTAAGGTACTCCTGCTATTCTGCTGCAGAAAGTTGAAAAAGAATGTAAATACAAGGAGTCTTATTACCCTATCTTAGCAAATGAGTATGGATAGAGTAGGCTCATAATATAAATTTGAATAATAGTAA
This sequence comes from Mastomys natalensis, assembly GCA_021653895.1. Lineage (NCBI taxonomy): Eukaryota > Metazoa > Chordata > Mammalia > Rodentia > Muridae > Mastomys > Mastomys natalensis. The sequence goes on from JAJTUV010002776.1 coordinate 82,607, forward strand.
GAATAGTCTGTAATTGGCTTCCAGGAGGCACTCATTAAATTTGACAGCAGAATGCTCACTCATCTTCTGAGGTCCACAATATGAAGGTAATCTACTAAAAAAGAAATACACACATTATCATTTTTTTAAGTAGAAAAGTTTTGTAAACAGGTTGCATAAAATATGATGGACAATTAATTAAATTGTGTTTGTAAAATACTTGAAACTTAGTTGCTATATAACTTTATACACACTATCTAGAAGAAATTCATGTTATATTTTGAGCAGCTTTTCCATATTCCAACTATGCAATTATGCAAAGTAGTAAAATTATATGCATAATGTTGATAACTAAAATCTTGTTTTAATTTGTAATGGGAAACATTTCTCAAGTTAACACGAGTATAAAAATTAAACAAAACCCGTATGAAAATTATTGCAGCTAAAATCCTCCTAGTAGAAAATGAGGTACTTAGCAACATTCTCTACTTTTGAATTGATAATACCCTCATTTTACCTAATAATTATACAAGGACTTACTTTGTACCATTGAGTGTTTAAGATCAACACAGTACTCACAGTCATTGTAGTACATATTTAGAAGCTGTGCATGCAAGAATCATTAATTTTACAAACTGCTTTGCTCAATAATTGCTGCTGTTAAATTATCCCAGTATAGACTTGAACATTTGCTTGTTACTTGGATAGTATACAGGTTTCATTCTGAAGCCTAGCTAATAACCATCTGTCTTTAGAAAGAGGTAAAATAAAATTAATGTGTATCTAAAGTGGTGTGTAAATTGACTTTGGATCTAATTTATACTTCTTTTACATTTTGCTGTAAATCTTGGTCATTCCATAGAAATGGACTATGAACTAACAATATTATATATTACCTAGGTTTAAGGTTTTATGAGACACCATCAGTAAGGACTCAAAAAAGCCTAAATTAAACAAAATCTTTGTGTTTTTATCTGATAATTCTTACCTAAGGAAACATTTCATTTATATGATATTTCATGGTTATAACCAGTCATTTTCTACATATTCAGGGAAAACATATATACTACATCATATGTTTATCCTATGAGAGAAAAAAGAATCATTTGTTATACTTTACTGAACCTGGGTTAATTGTAAATGTTTCTCTAAGAAATTAAATTTTTCACTTAGGAGTCAGCCAGTATTGTAGAATTCCTTAACAAGTTTTAATTAATTGAATTCCTACCTGTAGGAATAGGAATGGGAGTGTCTCTGACATTTTTCCATTCATGTAGGACCCCTCTCCTCCTACTAGGCTTGCTCATCTCACCTTAATATAAGGGTTTATGCCTAATATTATAGTAACTTATTTTACTGTGCTTGGTTGATATAACTGAAAAGACTGCTCTTTTCTGAAGAGAAAGAGAGACACAGTCATTCTTGGGGAGAGGGGAGATGGAAGAAAATGGGACAAAGTGAAGACAGGAGGCTAGAGCAGGGATGTATTATAAAATAAAAAATAAAAATAGATAAAATAAAATAAAATAAAAACTAAAAAATTAAGTTATAAGAAAATTTTATGATATTCAGCCATAAATTTAACTCATTATAGATAAAAATAAATAATGTAGTAAGCAAAAAATGGAAACAGAATAGCCATGTAAAATACTACTTTTGAGGCATGTATAACCAATTTATCCATAATTCCACTGTGAATGACAATCGTTCATTCCACTTCTGCAGTGAGACCAGGGGAAAACAAACAAACAAAAACTGTACTTTGTTCTAAGAAGAGGAGCAAATAAGTAAGTATTTATTAAAGAAATGTATGAAATTAGCATGAAGCATGGAGTCTACTGTGTTAGAACTGAGATTATTACCTTGGCTCCTCCCAGATCAGTGAGGTAGACTGCGTTGTATCAACCAATGGATCCAGCCATCAGTACTCAAGTATAAGGCTTTCTGAGCAATATGTAGTAAACCCAGTGGAGAATATATCTCCTCTCTTGGTGCCTCTAAGAGACAGAGGATGTTTGGCAGAGACAGATTTCAACATACTTCCAATTCCCAGTAAAGAAAAGGTGTCACTCTGTTATAATTGTTGTTATTTATTCTTAAATTTTATTAACACTAAGCATTGGATATATATATACAAGAAGGACTGTTATACTTCAATACATGAGTAAAGTACATGCTGACAAAATAAAAGCAATAATATTTTCCATTGTTTTAACTTTCTTTGACTTTGCAGCTTTCAGTCACCGCTTTTCCAGTTTTTCATAAAACAAGTTACTGTGAACTAGTTACTTAACTATCCTATAGAAGAACAAATTCATTTCCAATCTCATTCTAGCTGTGATTGCATGTGTTTTAGCATTATATCTGAAATATAATTGCACATGATGTCTTAATGTGTTCCCCACTCCCCCCCCCTTTTTTTTGTAATATAATGGCTTCAGGTTTTTGGGTTGCTTTTTTTTTTATAAAAGAAATAATTTAATTAATGGATTGCTTACAGTTTCAGAGGGTTAGTTCATGACCATCATGGCAAGGAACATAGTAGCAGGCAGGAAGGCATGGTGCTGGAGCAGTAGCTAAAAGTTTATGTCTTATCCACAAGTTGGGGGGGGGGTGTCTGGAATGGGATTTTGAAAACTCAAAGCCCACCCCAATGACACACCTCCTCCAACAAGGCCACACCTCCTAGATTGCTGAACCACTGTGACTTTAAAAAAAAATGTTGAAAAATAGAAGTTAGGCTATTATTTCATCCTACTTTTGAGAAGATCATTCTTTCTCTAAGGTATAATTTGTTGCCTTTGTCAAGAAGAAGCTCACTATTACTGTGCAGAATTATTTCTTAGCTCTCTATTCTGTTTCAGTGGGCTCTGTTAGTATTTGTAGCAGTATGGTGCTATCTACTGCACATCTGTAGTCTGAGAGATCAAACGTTGTATCTCTGGAGATTTTGTCTCCAGTCTCAAGATCTCTTTGACTAATCAGTTGTTTCGGTTCATAGGAGTTTTAAGACTTTTCTCCTACCTCAGAAGACTATAACTTGAATTTCCCCAGAGATTGAATCAAATCTTTATGTTACTTTGAGTTATATGCACATTTCAGCAAAACTGACTCTTCCACTTCATCAACACATGATGTCTTTCATATTTTCATGTTTTAATCACTCCTTTTTGGTTTTGTGATTGTCATTGTAGAAAAGGCCACTTTCTTGATTAAATCTCAGTGTCCTGTGCACTAATTTGTTATTATTGTTACTGGAAATGCTTTCCTGCTTTCTTTCTCAGCAAGTTTATCATTGTATGAAGTGATATTTTAATGTCAAATTTGAGATACTAAAATTTAATTGCATTTACTAATTTTAGACACATTTTAATACATGTTGGTTTATACACACACACACACACACACACACACACACACACACACACATATATTGTATATATAGATTGATTGATTGATTGATGTCCTTGAAAATATAATTTAGCTTTTGTCCTTTATCCCAGCGTAATTTTCCTCTGGTTTTTTTTTTGTTTTTTTTTTTTTTTGTTTTTTTTTTTTTTTTTTTTTTGTTTTTTTTGTCTTGTTAAGAGTCCCAATACTATGGTAAATAAGAGGTTTAGAATGAATATACCATATACTGGCCTTTTTTTAAAATGAGAGGTCATTTTCAGTTTTTATGTAATCAGTGTGTTAGTGACATAAATTGTTACTTATTCACTTGACTATGCTATACTTCATTTTTCCAATGCTAAATCTTTAAAAAGTTTCTATCATTAAGAAAAGTATACTAGAGGCTTGTTTTTTTGCATCTATTGCAATGTCCTTGAGCTGCATTGTTTTCATTTTGATGAATGTTATATATTGTATCTACTGAACATGAAATGTTAAAATATCCTTACATCTGGGAGCACAGATACATTACCCCAGTGACTTGATTCTTTGATGTTCTATTGGATATCATTTGCTAATATTTCATTGAGAATGTATGCATCTATTTCATCAGAATACCAACCTACCATTTTCTTATCATCAACTTCCCACTTCTTAATTTTATTCTTTCTCTTATTAACTTTTTAGGTATTGTTTCCTTGGCTGTATTTAGTATCTTAATAATACTGAGGTCCAATAATTAGTATGGAAGAGCGCCAGATTACTCTGTCTTGGACATGGCATATTGAGATACTATGCTGACCATCATTCAGCTCTACCCTGAGACTGGAGCTTCATGCCATGTAAGAAAAGAGTAGTCTATCCAAAAATAACTGCCTTAGCATCAAGGATTTTCTTCAGATAGAATATAACCAATTTTCTTACTTCAATCTCAGATTCCAGATTCTCCATAGTACTAATGAAACATGAAATAAGTCATAAAGCAAATGTGTATAAGTTCTAATCTTTACCCCTTTTAATTTTTAAAATTTTCTTATAAAATCATTGTGCAGGAAACTTAAGCACCCTAAGTTTCTCAACAAACTACTCTAGAGTTAGTTTCTTTTTGTCATCTAAACTTTTGCTTAAACAATTTATTTACTTAACATCTGTGAATGAATATATCCAAGAATAATGCTCTTAAATGTAATGAAGGGAATTTAGTTAGAGAGCCACAAACCAAATTAAATTGAAAGTCAGCAATCCATGAAAGAAACATATATGAATTGTACCCATGTTCAGAAAAAGGGGGCTGATAATAAGCTTACATATTTGTCAAAATATTTAAATTTTACTGAATAAATTAATACCAATGCATGCACTAAAGATTTGTTGAATACATTAGAGGAACCATATAGAACATCTTATTATCTGTATATTATCATGAAAAATGTCTTGTTGAATGATTGTCAGTTCCGGTTAATGGAGAAATATCTTCCAGAATAATGACTATAAGAACAAAAGTTTTGTGAGTTAGTCAGTAGATAGACATTAAGAATAATAATGGAGACATAAAGAAGAGAATATGATGAAAGACAACAAATACCAAGGGTCATTAGAGTGGAAATATGGAAACTTTGTGCTGTAGAAATTCTATGAAGTATTAAGGCACATAAAATAGGCATGAAAATAATTCACCAAATATTTGGAGAAAAAATGCCCCAACTAGACCTCTTTCACCACCAAATTAAACTCTCAGAGCCAAAAATGAATTACATCTAGTTGAGTAATTGACCAAAGGGACCCTTAGAAACCTCCATAAATCCCAGACTATTAACAAGGTTATTGGTTGATTTCCATAAACTTATGGTAATTATTATTGAAAATAATCATTACTTATTTCATTAAACATGAAGAACTAGAGCTTGTGAACCTACAGAATAGTGTACATGTTTATAAAAGATACTCTACTATGGGAGAGAAGTAAACATCAACTCTTATGTTAACTCTGTGATCCACGATGATGACCTACATGCAAGAAACGTTGGTGAATTAGTGGTAAAAGAGTTGAGGAAGATACCAACCACTCTGATTGGATTGAAGGTTCTGTTCATGTGATGAAATGCCTATTTAACACTACTTGGATCATCAATAACCAATGATAGACCTAAGTGAGAACTAAGTGCTAGGTTCTTCTTGAGAAACATAGCAATGTAATGACTCATAATGACATTCTGCTAGCCCATAATCAGTTCATCCAGATATCATCCAAAAGCTTCCTCTGTGGTAGATAGAAATTATCACAGAGACCCACAACTGGAAAATATAAAGGAAATGAGAATTTTAGAACATACAATACTAAATGAAATGTCTTAATCAAAACCCTTCCCCTCAGGTTCAGGGAACTCCTTAGAAAAGGAGACAGAATAATTATAAGAGCCAGAGATAATGCATGACTCTAAGGAAATAGTGTCTTCTAAAGAAATCGATACTGACACATATATGAGTTCACAGAGATTTTTGTAGCTGGCATAGACTTTGCACAGTAAGTGGTCAACAGAAAATAAACTCAATAATATATTTTTTTGCAATATTGTTTGTCTCAAATTGGTTTGTTTGGAAGACATTTTTGTATTGCCAGTCTTTCATATTTTGCTTTGTATATCTTGTTTCTTTTTTTAAAATCTACTTTCTTTGTTTTTGTTTGCATGTTTGTTTCCTAGAGAAAGTGAGAAAGAAAGGGTATAGAGTACAGCTGGTGAAGAGGAAGAGAGGATCTTAGAGGTGTTGTGGGAAATGAAGATATGATCAGAATATATTGTATAATTATTTTTCAGAAAAAATTTAAATGAAAAATGTTATAAAACAGAAACAAGGGATGGGGGAAAGACAGAGAGGGAAGAAGAGAGGAGAGGAGAGATGAGAAGAGCAAGACATTAAGCACCATTCCTCCATGGTTTCAGTTTCAAGTTGTAAAATGATGCAATCCCTCTACTTCACACCCTATGCCCCAAAGAATAGATATACTTCAGTTTAGTTGGTCTTTTATTAGTTACTAATCATGTAAATAAAGAAATAGCAATTGTATCCTTAAAGTTAAAGGACCTATTGCTGCAAATTTATTATAAAAATGCAAATTATTTCTACCTAATAATTATGTGTACATAAACATGATAACAATAAGAACAATATAAGAAGGATTGCAAATAGACCTCAGTTACAAGGAACTTACAGTCACAAAGCTCTGAATTCAACTCTAACACTACACAAGTGAGGCATGAATGTACAAATGAATGTATGTATGTAATCCCAGCATGCAAGATGTAGACATAAGAGATATGAAGTTTAAAGTCTTCTCCACTGACATAGTAGATTCTGGTTCAGTTTTCTACCACATGAGAATCTATAGCAAAATAAGGATATGAGTACGTTTTGGAGAATTTAGAGGCCAACTTAGCAATAGCCATTATTAATATCTTCTTAGAATTTAAATCCTTTATGGAAAAAAAGAAAAAGTAATATAATAAAGGATGAAGTTAAGAATATTAATACAAAGATAAATTTTACTAAAATGAGAATGGTGGAACTTATGATATTGTAAAATATTTTTATTGAAAAAGATTATCAGAAATGGGAATTAGTAGATTTTAAATGGAAACAGAGAATATGCTAATTTAAAGATTGATAGAAAGCATATAAGCCTAAAAGTGAAAAGAATGAAAACCATAAGTATTTTAAAGGAATGAGAGATTGTACCTGTAGGAGGAGCTATGGTGGAAGGAGTAAGGAGAGGAAGAGGAGAAGGAAGAGGAGGAGCTAGAAGAGGAACAGGAGACAAGAGAGATGAGAGAGGGGGGAACAAGGAGGAGGATGTTCTAGTGTTGATTTAACTTAAAACTCTACGTATCATTAATCTACATGCCCAGGTTGTTTAGTGATACCCGGTAAGATAACAAAGACATTTTAAAAGTGTATAAGCTACTGAAAATTCAGAAAGTCAGAAGTAAGATTCAAAAGGCTTTTTTACATACAAATTAAACCAATGAAGTGTCAGTTGGCCTTCCAGAGAGCCAATGGAGTTCAGGACACTTATCTACTAACCTCTCAGAGATACAGTGGTTTCAGAGAACATAAGAATCATAAAGTCAAAGATAAATGCCTTATACAATAAAACTTCTGGCATAGAATTTAAAAATAAATCCACCTCTTTTTGAGAAAACTTCGTATTAATTTTTGTACTAGACATATGAATTGTAAATCACAGCTGCAGTGGATATTGAGACTCTATTTCCTAGTCCTTGACAGCACTTGCAATCTCATATTATTATTTTTGATTGTAGTTATTATCATTGGAGTGAAAATATTTTCTTTTCAACTTTTAAAAGGCATTCCTTTAATTACTTATATATTTTATGATTTAAGCTTTAAAGCTGATACACACACACACACACACACACACACACACACACACACACATATATATATATATAATATATATATAATATAATATATATATATATATATATGTTTGTTTATCTAGATCATAGCTTTGCTTCACTTTCTTCTCTGTATACTCCTAGGACCCTAAATCATATCTCTTTTCAAAATTCATAACATCCTATCATAATTAATAGTATATTTTTTTTTAAAAATCACTGAATTCACTTAGGTAATACCATATATTCTGGACACTGGGTCATTCAACAGATCCTAGAAATGTGTAGTGGCCATACTTCTAAAGAATAGAAACTTATCATTTTCATGATCCCCTTCATCTTCTGTAACTTTAAATGGATTGATATAGTCCAGGACTTGTGTTGGGAATCACATCTTCAATGAGCTCATGTGTACAATAGCCAAGTCATATACGGAAAACAGAAATTCACAGTATATACCTTTTCTTTCAGATCTCACATTCTTTCTGCTTCCCATTTTGTGATGTTCCCGAACATAGGGGTGGGGTAGTGATGATGCAGATCCTGTATCTATGACTGAGCATTCTGAGTAGCTTAATCTTAGCACTTTAGATATCATTACATCTCTATTGTAACCACAACCTATGACGATAAGAAACTTTTCTATCCAGGGTGAAAGTAACACAAACTTTGTATAGAAAGATGAGCATTTAGCAGACAGGTTGACAATATGACCATTTAGAAAGCAATATCAATAACTTTCACAGAGTCTATGACATCACCATTAATAGATTTTAATCATATTTATAGCATCATGCATAAATACTCTCCCATGGATAGACTTCAAATCCATCAATAAAGTGACTGATGACCACCATAAACAATTTTGACTTGACTGCAACAGTACACTTTCCATTCCTTGCAGGAAGGTATTGCAATATGTAGGGTGTAACATTGCATAAGACAATTGATGCCTTTTATACTGAAGCAGCCACTATAAAATTTCTCATCACAGTGAAATCTAGGTATCATGGAGAGATTCTTTATTAGGTAAAGTTTGTATCTTTCTCCTACAACTAAACTTTGTGATGTTTTTAGCAATATAGCATTACCAACTAGGTATTGTAGGTAACCAGAAGCAATGACAAGAGCCTGTATATTGTCTGTGACTCCAGGGCTTCTCTGGTTTATAACCAAGAAAATTACACATAATATTTTCACTTAATAATCCCTGTCCTCTGAGAGGGTCATTGCTCATTAATTTGTGGTACTTTTATTTAAGACTAGAGAGCTTTCATGAAATTTCTTCATCCATCCTTAGTATAGTTAACCAACACTCTACCCTCATTTCAATGAAGTTGCTGGTTGCATCCACGCATAAGCCTTTAGCACAATTATTTTTACCATGTTCCTTTAAGTTATGTACACCTTAGTCTTTCTTAATAATATATATTTTACTTAGATTGAAATATTATAGGTTACTAAATAGTGTAATCACATCCACTTCATTTTGCTTACATGCTTCCCTGGCATCTCATTTCCCCATCCTTATGATGGGGAACCCTTCTTGAACACTTCTGCCTGTAGTACTTTTCTTCTCTACTTTAATTTCACCCATATCATGCTGTCAGATATACCAAAAACATTTCTGCCATCAGTTGTTCATTCATAGTTTCCTAGCTTCCATATTTCCTCCGGGTTAAGTGCATAAAGCAAAAGATTTGAAGCTCATATGTAAGAGAACATGCAGTGTTTATCCTTCGGTCTTGGTCTATATTATACTCTATAATATTTTCAGTTCTATCTATTTAACTACAAATTCGATGACTTCATCTCTTTCTGTTGTGGTTCAGTAGCATCCCATTATGTAGATGTTTCCGTTAGTTAATTCTCGCTTGCCTAGATTGATTCTACTTAACTATTGTAAATAGAGAGGTAATGGACATGAATATTGAGTATCTCAGTAATAAGATGTAATGTCCTTTGGCTGTGTGCCTAGAAGTGATAGAGATGGGTAAGATGCAGATCTAGTTCTAGTTGTTAATAAAAATGAAGACTGTTTTTCAGAGTGCTTGCATGTTTTTCATTACCTTAAGCAGTATATGATGGTTCCCCTTCTGCACTTCCAGAATAACTCTGGTTGCCATTTGTATTCCTGAAGATGATGACTATCTTGGTCTTAATGCTTTAATTTGTTTTTCCATGATAGCTAAAAATGCAATAAAAACAACAACAACAAAAAAAAGCTACCAATTTGCATTTCTTCTTTAGAGAACTTTCTGTTCAGCTACATAGTTCATTTTCCATTTTATATTTGATTTTTGTTTGTTTTCTTGGTGTTTAATTTTTAAAGTTCATTGGATATACTATCCACTTTTTTGCTGACAGATGAACAGAGGGAAACATTTTATCCAGTACCTTGTGATAACTCTTTGTAGTAATGACCATAAACTTTGCTGAACAGAGTTTTGTTTTTATGAGTCCCAATTTTTAAATTGTTGGTCTTAGTTAAATGAGTTACTAGAGTCCTACTTAGAATGTTCTTGACTGTTTATTATTTCCCTAGAAGTTTTGAGATCATAGACTCTTACGTTGAAGTCCATGATCCATTTGGCACTGAACATTGTATTAAGTGAGAGGTAACCAACTAGTTCATTTTTTCTCTTCATATTGAAATTCAATTTTCCTTGGTATTGTTTATTGAAGATGTTATCATTTCTTCAATGAATATTTTTGTTTCTTAGTCAAGTGGCAAATAGCTATAGTTGCATAGTTTTGCAGAAGTTGTTTAGCTGTGTCATTTTTTTTTCTATTCCATTGATCGGTTCATCTTATTTTGTGCCATGCCATGGTTATATTTATCATTATGGCTCTGTACTATAATTTGAAATTAGGTATGATGTTACACCAAGGAATATTTTGTTTGTTTAGGATTCCTTTTGCCTTCTTTGGTTTTAGAGCCTATACACAAGTTTCCAGAGTGTCACTTTTATGTTTGTGAAGAACTGTCTTGGTGTTTGGTTTTGATTTTATTGAATCTATGTCTTGATTTGATAATATGGTTACTTTTACAATTAGTATTTATACAATACAAATCCTGTCAATTTTTGAGTATTAGAAGTCTTTCCATTTTGGTTGTCTTGCTCAATTTCTTTCTCCAGTGTCTTAAAGTGTTCATCATAGAGGTCTGTCTTTCCTTTTTTTCATTAAATTCGTCCCCAATGTGTGTTAAAATGGGGTCATTTAAAATTTTTTTTTTCAAAATGGTTGTTACTGATATACAAAAAGGCTACAACTTTTTGTGTCCTACTTTTGTACCTTGCTACCTTGCTAAGAGTATTTATCAAGTCTAATTCTTATGTAGTATTTGGGGTCTTTTATCTGAAAATGTAAGATACGTTGATGTCTTTTTTCTCTATGTCTCTATTTCATTTCTTTCTCTAGTTTCATATCTTTAGCTCAGAATATATGGATTACAACATTTACCTAGGAAAGTGGAAAGAATAGAAAAACAAGATATCCCATCTTGTTTTTGAACTTAAAGAAAATGATTTGATTTTTCTACATAAATAAAAAAGAAGAAAAAAGAAAGAAACAAAGAAAGAAAAAAAAAGGAAGGAAGAAATAAGGAAAAAAAACGAATCAAAACTGAGAAAATTTTTACCAAACCAAATGGACTACATATAGTGAAAGATGTTTTGAAAACTAAATGTAATTATCCCAGATGACCCATAAAACAAACAAAAAGAAACAAAACAAAAATGAGGTTGGTGATACAGATTAGTTGAAAGAATACTTGACTGTCATGCATGAAATTCATATTCGATTTGCACCACAAGAGAAACAGGACATTGAATTATACATCTGAATTCCCACAATGTGGTAGGTAAAGGTGGAAAAATCTAAAATATTTGAAAGATCTTGATTGTCCTTCTTTAAATAGTGAATATACACACATAATATGTATATACATATAAGTTACAATTGCAAGTTTTCTTAATTTTAGACTTATTTATTGTTTATTTTATTTATTTACATTTCAAATGTTTTTCACCTTCCGGGTTTCCCTTCTGGAAATCTCCAATCCCATTGCCCTTCCCCTTTGCCTCTATGAAGGTGCTGTCCCACCTTCCTGCTGCTTCACCGCTCTAGCATCCTGAGAAGTCGAGACTCTACAGGACCAAGGGCCTCCCCTCCCATTGATGCCAGAGAAGGCAATCTTCAGTAACATATGTAGATGGAGTATTGGGCCCTTCCATCTGTACTCTTTGGTTGATGGTTTAGACCCTGAGAGCTCTGGGTGGTGTGGTTAGTTGATATTGCTTTTCTTCCTATGGGGTTCCAATCCCTTTCAGCTCCTTCAGTACTTCCCCTAACTCTTCCATTGGGTTCTACAGGCCCAGTCTGATGGTTGGTGGCTGTGAGAATCTGCATCTGTATTGGTTAAGGGCTGGCACAGCCTCTCACAGGACATCTATAGCAGCCTCTTGTCAACAGGCAGTTCTTGGCATCAACGATAGTATTGGGGTTTGGTATCTGTAGGTGGGATGGATCCCTAGGTGGGGCAGTCTCTGGCTGGCCTTTCCTTCAGTCTCTGCTCTTTTTTTTTTTTTTTTCTCTATTTCCTGTAGCGGGAGATATTAAAAGTGAGACGTCTGGCTGGCTTCCACCTCAACAGCCTTGTTCCCGCACTAAGTCCAGCACCTGAGATCTACCTGGCTCGAGCCAGGTGTCCTCATCTCACCAGATTCTCCAGTGGGGCTGGAACTTCAGAACTCCCCTCACGGCCATACTAGCCCCACCCAATGATTTTCCACCTCACGATCAACCACCACAACACCCATCATCTGATAAAATCAAAACTCTTAATGCTTAGAGTTAAACAACCAGATTTATATATCAATAAAATCTCTATGCACAAAATACCCACACAATTTAGACAATTTATCCCAATTATCCTAACCTTTTGATATGAATAACTATCTGAGGCTTCTAAAGCTACGTGGGCTCACGTCTGCCTCCATTTTTGCCTTTTTTTCTCTCTCTCCCTGCATCTCTCTCTATGCCATTCTTAGCTCCACTTCCCTCTTCCCTCTCCAATCATAGGCCTCCTGTTGCACTAATATATAAAATAGATTGGGCAGGGAAATTCCTGCTACAATTTCCTTTCAATAGGAATCCTACTTAGAAGGGGGAATAAAATAATCATGGGAGATAGATGGAGGGAGAGACCTGGAGGCAGAGAGGAGGAGGAGGGAAAAAAAGAGGAAGGGGTAGGATCAGGTGTGGGAAGAGACAGGAGAGAAGTACAGAGTGTCAGGAAATTGAACAGAAATATGTAGCAGTGGGGTCTGCAGAGCTAGTGTAGCCACTACAAAGTACCCGATGCCAGGGAAACAAGAGGGTCCAGGACCCAGTGGGGATGACATTAGCATAAATACACAACAGCAGGGAGATAGAACCTATAGAGACCATTTCTAGTAGGTAACCACAGCTTTCAGTTGAGGGATGGGGCAAACCACCCATCTCAAAAATTTTAACACAGAATTGTTCCTATCTGAACGAAATGCAAGTTTTCAATGAGTCATACTATCCATTAACTTATTAATAACATAGTAATTAAAGTAGTTTTTCATTTTGTTTTATTTTATATTTATATGTATGAAATATACAATATATTCAACATTATTCACAGACATATTTTTGAAGACAGTGTTTCTTAATAGTTTCAAAGGAAATAAAGTCACTATGTGAGTAATACATATTCTCTATTATTTTTACATATATATCTGAAAATAAACTGAGCAGTCATATACATATGGAATCTCTTCCCTAAATAAGAAGACAATTAATACTATGTTCTTTTAAACTAAGATCTAATTACAAAGTAGAATTTTTAAAGTTAATATTTAAGAAATATTTTGCCTGTATTGGCAAAGGCTAAATTTTCTTCTTGAGCCCTTTTTGTGTGTCTGAATTAGAATTTGTCTGAAGGGTTTAGCTCTGCTAGCATGAATCCCTTGATACTAAAAACCTACCATGGCAAACATCTCACACACTTTGGGATCAATAAAGTCTGCATTTCAGATGTCAGGGCAGGAACTTTGTGTTCACCCTCTGCTTTGATGTCTGCAGGAGGCTTCTCCAGACCCACAGAGTGCATTCATACACTTAGAACTTCTTTTGCCTTCTAAAAACGTTTCCTGACTCATGTGATATTCACTGTAGCTGCAGACCTTTAAATTTTTTAATTCTTCTTTGTGCTATTCAAATACTTCTTTTAAAGCATAGCTTAAAAAGAGCTTCTTAGAATATTACTTCAAATTCATATTCTGAGAATTAGTTTTCAGATGAAGATTGTTCTTTAGGTAAATATAAAAAATTATAATAGCACACAAAATGTAAAATTATAGACCATTAAATAATCATTGTTTAATGTAAACATATGCTGATCTATTCAATAATTTATGAAAATAAAATTCAAGCAAACTCACAAAAGGGTTGTACTTATTTAATCTTGTTTAACAAAGTAGCTATAATTATGTGTGTGTCATGTGTACTGATTTTCATCTTTTTGCTATACCTACTGCCTTGATGCTTAATGTTATGAATAACTGTCCACTGGGCAGTTATTGGGCAATCTCTTCTTATATTAAAGTGGTAGGATACAATCTCCATAACATTTCACTAAAACAGTTGTTTCTCTGCTTGGGATTCACACATCCATAAGGGCTGGATCTGTGAATTACAATCACAATTTAAAAAAAAAAAAAAGAACTCTAATTACTCCAAATTAAGTGAGAGACAGATGGAGCCATTAAATCCTCATATTCACAATTGGCCAGATATCATTAATGCACATGTATATTCATTGCATCATTACTAATCATACATTTTTATTTTATATTATTACATGAGGTTTGCAAAGTTTCAGTAAATTATATAAGAAATCTACCATTTGTGCATTCAGAACCAGAGCAACAAGATATCTATAATGTAGGTTAGAATTTGTATTTATCATTAATTTCCTTGATAAATTAAGCTACACGAACATCCTGTGTACGATACTCCTATAAATGTTGAGACAGTAGAAAAAAATCAAGAAAATATAAAATTGCTTTCTTTTTATAGTTCTTTGTAGACAAATCTAATTGGCTTTAATTTCACAAGCTATTTCACAATATGCCCTGTGGGTGTGTTGGTATTACAAATTAGTGCATATTAAAGTAATAGAAGGTGATAACTTGTCTTGAGTTTTGTGCAGGTTGCCTTGAAGTAGTTCAAGATATATAGTTAGTAGTTATGTTGATGGAATTGTTACAGTTAGTTATATGATATATCAAATATACAATTTATTTAAGATATTATTGAAACATTTTATATTCATTCCATCTAACACTTTCAGCATACCAAAGACATTAATGTCTTCTTTATTCCTATACATTCATGATCAGAAAATCAAACAAAAGTTGCCACCCAAGTACTGTATAAAACATTGAAGGGGTTGAGTAATTGAGTTGTGAATTAGTAGGTTAACAAAGATTGGTTATGATAAGTTTATTAATCAAACCTTATTTATTTTGAATAACTAATTAATAGAAAATTGGATAATTCACTAAATAGTTCTTTCCCCTGACATTTTTTTTTAAACATGAAATAGTTGGGATTAGGAAAATATATCAAATGACATCATCAATAACTAGCTCATGAGGTATAAAGCAAGCAGTTTTTGTTCACAGAGGAACAGATTATGTAAAATATACTGTGTGAGAAAACTGTTTTCAATTCAAATGCCTTAAGTCAAATGCTCTGGTGACAGAATGAACCAGTACACCCTTCTACAATCTGCTATCATTTGCCTTCACGAATACTAATGCTAATGGTTTATTTTATTTATGAAATAACAGATGTCCTGGGCATGGAGATGAACTATGCGAGAACTTTTAGTTATGATATTTCCATTATGATATCATGCTTAGAATGGTTCCAGTCTCTCATAAAAAATGTACAAAATACAAAAACTTTTCAAAAGTAAAAATAAAATTCATCATTATATGTACATGTATGTATATGCATAGAATGATCCAATTATTTGAGTAATATTCTATAATTTTATGTAATATTTCTGGACATCTCAACACTAGTGTTTATAGAATAGAACTATTTAAATATGCATAATAAGTACATATTCCTCATTTTTTATTATCATTTCTGTAATTTTTGTGCTAAGAGGACACCAGTTATTCTACTGGCATTTATGTTCGCTTACTTTAATCAAAATTCTGTAAGCTTGCTTCCTTTTCTCCTTCCTTCCATTCTTCCTTCCTTCCTTCTTTTCTTTCTTTGACATTTCCCCTTGTTTCCTCTTTCTCTTTTACCTCTTTTTCTTCCTGTTTAAGCATTTTAATCAGTGAAAGTAAGGATATAGTTCTAACTCTAAATGTAAAGAATTGTAAGTGACTAGCAATGAGAAGTTATATATCATGGCTTCAAGAAAAAGTAGTCTGTATTAAGTGTGAAGAAAAGTTTATAAGAAAGAATAATAACCTAATCTCAAGAGTTGGAGTCATAAACATCTTTGATTATTTTCAAGGCTTTTCATCTCTTTTGTCCCACAACTCAAGTGCCTTCTCTACGCCATGTATCCTCCCAACTGCTTTATTAAAATATTCATTTACAGTAACTAATATGAAAAAGTTAAGCCTGTACCACCCTCATTATAAATGCTCAGATAGCATAGTAAATGATTATGATATAAATATTCTAAAATACAAATTTAAAGAGACAGTATGTTGGAGAAGTTAATCTTGAAATATTTATTTATGTGGTTCAAATGCCATTCCTCACTTTTACTTGTTATGAGACACCATACAATTAACTGGAAACTTTTGTGTAATTATTAACTAAATGTTTGAACCCTGAAAAAATAGTGTGTGAGTGTGTTTGGTGAGAGTGAATATCATGTGGCCTGTTTATAGTTCCATTATTGTTTCTAGATATTGATTACTTATCACAATTTACAGGGTTCTAAGTGAAGTTGTACCATGTAAAGCATATTCTATCATTAGCTTGGTATTGCTACAAGTTGTTAACCAAGTAAGGATAGAAATGTGTAATTGTGAAGTGTATTAATTTTAACTTTTCTAATAATCATAAAATGGTGATATGGTTTAAAACCCACTCACAGTGAATTGAAAGTAAATACTGAATTAGTGGTAAATAGTTACAGAAAAAACAATATGAATTAACATATACTAATTCCAGCCCTTAATTAATCAAATCCTCTTCAGTGTTTCTATCAAGCTGAGAAAGGACAGAACTGTACCTCGGAACTGTGCAAAGCATTTTAAAATGCGGAAGATTTTTTTTCAGATATTTCCTGTCTTCCAAAATTTAATTAAATCACTACATAGACTACAAAGTTGATTACAATAAAGAAATATAGCTGATGGAATAATGTCATTAGTACACTAAATTCAAGAATTCCAGATTTCAAATAGTCTTGGCTGATTCAACATAGGCTTTGAGTCTAAATCTTCAACTAACTCTGAATATTAATTATGTGAAATAAAATGATTTATGTATTGAACGCATACAGATGCTTTTGATTCATTTCTTTGTATAAAATACATTAAACTATATTTTACAACTCTATAGTACACTACACATTACAAATAGTTCAGAGAGAATTTAATGCAATCTCAAAAGTGTGTGGAAGTCACATGTGAATACTAGTCCACACACTAGAAACTCAACAATCCATGAATATATCTATATCCATATCTATCTATATCTATCTATCTATACACACACACACACATATATATATATATATATATATCATATATATTCATCTATTCATTTTGTTCATTAAGACCAGACTTAAGAGATCTCCTAGATTTTATCTCCCATGAGGTTTTATAAAAATATCATTACACAAGCAATGGTGTGGAATCAGTGCATTGATTTATAGACTCCTGGCAAAACAGCATTAAAATAAAGTCATTCTTTACTGGCAGTGTATACAGACATGAAAAAACACTTTCAAATGAAAAAAATATTAGTAACATGTAGATGCTACCAAGATAACAAGAACATAAAAAAGTGAAACTGTTTCTTCAGTAATAAAGAGGCATTATGATGACTGAAAAAATTCAAAAATGAGTTTTGAAATTCATCATTTTAAGTTACATACCTCATAGGACATGATCAGTGTCTTTTTAGATACTGCTGTGCTTATCAGTTTCTTTACCCTCCCTTATTGATGCATCATATATGTCCCTCAGGATGAAGTTCATACAGAAGGCTTATGAAAAATATTTGTTTATATTTTTACTGAATCCTTCTAATACAGAAAGAGGTTTGAAATGTGTTCTTCCATTACACTAGTAAAATCAGTCTCAGTATCAATTTTGTCATTGATGTAAATATTGAACATTAATTTCAGTTATAAAATAACATCAATGTACTGGTAATCCTTTGACTTATTTCTAAGTTTGAGATTATAATAACAAAATCAAAACCTTTTTTTCCCCTTTCCTAACACTCCTAACCCTCCCAAGTATCCATTCCCATTGTCCTTCAAGTTCTTGACCTCTTTTCCCCCCTTATTTTTTCTAATTGTTATTGCACACATATATGTATATTAGATAATCACATATTTCTCAATATAAGCTTCTTAGTCTGTATAATCTTAATTGCATATATGTTGTCAGGCTATTTTGCATTTGACAACAAACTGCTATGCTCTTCTCTGGGGAAGACCACCTTGCCTACTCTCAGATTTCCTCTCACCTATGATTCCTTGAGTAGGATTGAGACTTCTTGTGGTTTTCTGTTTGTTTGTTTGTTTGTTTGTTTGTTTGTTTATTCCATCCACTTCAGAATGTTCATTAGTATTGTTAACTTTTATCAAGCTCATGTTTAGGACATCAGGTTTGTGAGACTTTATAGATGTAGATTTTAATATTACTAGGAGGTACAATATCACAGCAAAATTGGCTGACATTTATAGTATTTCTTTCCCCTCTTGAACTACTTTCTCTGAGCTTTAAGACAGTAAGTGTTTTATAAATATATCCATTAAGACTGAACTCCACAACTTTATATTTTTATTCACTGTGGTTTTCTGTTATAGTCTTCATCTATTGAAAAGACAAGTAATCTTGATGATGAGTAAAGACTTTCCTCATCTATGTGTAGGATGGTAAATGGTTATGATTCTGATCAGTGACTGGAATTATGCTGGTTGGTAAATTAATTGTTGTAGTTTTATCTCTTATAACCATAATTTCATTAGCAATGAACAATTAGCTAGGTTTGCAGTAAGTAGTAGGCATTGCTTCTTTATTGTTTAGTGTGTCCAATTAGAGAGCTGTTGGTTACTGGCAACTTAAGAATGCCAACAGTTACTGGGTGCATTACACACACACATACACACACACACACACACACACACATACACACACATACACACACATACACACACTGACATTCACATATGCATATTCTTTTCAGTCTGTTTCTTTATGTACTTTTTTGTTTTGCTGTTATTTTTTTTCCTTAAGTTTTATACATAAAGCTCAACATATTTGTTTAAAATTACACACTTTCTATGTAAAATAAAAGTATCAAAATAAGGTTTAAATTCTGGGTCTTCAGAATAATGCTTCATTGCATGTCTACTATGGGATATGTTAAACAAACCATAGGCCTAGAGCTTTTCTGTGACTATTAATATAGCTAAATATAGTTACCCAATTATTAGGAAGAAGAAATACTATCCTCCAAGAGGTATTCTAGACTCCTTCCCATTGTTTATCATTCCATATACAATAGCAGTTGACATATGTTCAGGGTAAAACTATAAAGGTTCGCATAGATTTCTGATGGAAGGCAATAAGCTGCTGTTTACACTCCTTGTAAAACTGTTAAGATAATACATAACTACAAAATATTTTTTCTTAAATTCTGTTAATAACATATTAAAATATATGTGGCATGTATTTGCTACATTAGAACAGATTTATTTCAGAGAAACATTGATCATGACTTATTACCATCTCTTATCATTATTTACTCTATCTAAAACATGTTGAGTACATATGTCTTACATTGTGTTCACTTACAGTGACATATAAAGCTTTAAGGAACTGAATCTAGTTACTGTATAGCAGTCTGTCCTTCCAACGACCTAATCATTTAATGAAATGTGGAAATGAGTTTGGGGTTTGGTGCTATTAAATTTGATACCTCTAAAACTCAGAAGATTCAAAAATGGAAAGAGAATGAAGGTTAAGAGCAGTATATTTTGAGTCAAAGTAACAGGATGAGAAATCTCTACTGTGCACCTTAGATAAAATATAATTATCTCTATAAGACAGTGTGAAAGAACACCAATATCAAGTCACAGCTTGCGACCACATATGTGTGTGTGTGTGTGTGTGTGTGTGTGTGTATGTATGTGTATATACACATATTGTTTGCCAAGTTAATTAACTATATAAAATATCTATATTCATAAAAATATAGTATTGATTTTACCTACACCTATCTAAATTAAAAACACCTCTGATTTTAAACACATGAGCATGTGTTGTTTGTCTCAAACTTTGGTATCCCTCCCCTTTATTCCCTTTACTCTTGAAATATTTCTGGCAAAAATCCCAGTGTGAGATCCAAAGATAATCCCAGTTGTGACATCAAGAGATAAAAACCTGGGTACATAAAACTTTAAGAAGGAAACACCCTTCTGTTCCACTCCATAAATTTTTACATGCTGACATCTAATGTGTCAACAAAATTCCATAAGCAAGAAATGGCAATCCCAAGGGAACCTCTAGAATACAGATGAGCATAATAAAGATAGGATAAGCACACTGCACAGTGTATTGTCAGCACTAACTCCACATTCTAGAACTCTGAGCTAGTTTATATATTCTGTGAATTTTTTTACTACCTTGGTAAATTTACCTGAGACATATGTTCCATGTATTAGATTTCATTCTCCAAACTACATTTCATTTAAAGCAGAACATGGAGATAAAACAAATCATCTTGTGTCATAGTGATAGGATATATACATGAATGGAAAAATATGTATTGATTTTGTGAGAAGAAACTAGTTAAAATTCTGTAACAGAAAACCTCATTC
Organism: Mastomys natalensis; assembly: GCA_021653895.1. Taxonomy (NCBI): domain Eukaryota; kingdom Metazoa; phylum Chordata; class Mammalia; order Rodentia; family Muridae; genus Mastomys; species Mastomys natalensis. Next base: position 103,523 of record JAJTUV010002776.1, read on the forward strand.
AGCACATATATATCATTTGTTTTGCAATTACTTGCAGAGGTTGGTTTAGTAATCATACTATATTTTAATGTATTACATTTCCTATTGTAAAACGAAGAAAATTTAACAGTTAATCACTAACTATGCACATGGATATGCAAAGTCACTGGTCTTTTTAGCAGCATAACACCCAGAAAACACACAATAATGAACCTGAGAAATGAATAGCTACTGTGACATTAAATTACATGGTACCAACAATACATTAATAATGACATATATGTAAAACACAATCCAACATCAGAATTCTACCAGAACAATCCCTACTTGCCACCAATCTACATGTCTTTACCATAACATATCTAATCTCCCAGCTAGTCAAATACAGCATATTTAATTCCAGTGTCTAGGCTAATCTGTCTCATCTTGCCTTCCAAACACTGTCTTTGGAGATCTTGCTTAGAATAAACTGTCAGGCCATGGGAGGGCCTAGATTGGCCATGCCACCAAAACCCAGGCCCCTGCCCCCAGTCTCCATTCAACCTAAAAGGTAAGTCATGTAAGACACAGGTAAGGAGCGTGCCTAAGAGCTCTCTGCCTTGAGATTTGCATATTAATGAGGCCCTGGGACAGAGGTAATTAAGTCTCCTCCCTAGTCCTGCCCCTTCTCAATATAAGGAAACTCCTCCTGGCTTTTCAGTGGGGAAGCACACCAGTTTCACCATTCTCTTCAATAAAACTACTTCATGGAAGCTCAGTCTGTGTGTCTTTTTGGGCCTACTTCCACGACTCTGCGACCATCCCAACCATGTGGGAACCAACGCAGCGGGAAGTCCTCCGACCCCAGGACTCCCATGTTGCCTGCCTCAGCTGCCACATCAGCCTGAGTGTCCAGCCACCACACAAGAGGCCTGGGGTCGTGGGCCCCACCCACATTTTTTTCCCACAATAAACACCAAATGCTTTGACCTTCTCTGGCCAACCTGCCTGAGAAATCCAATATCTATACTTTTGTCAGGACCTACCATATAAGCATGGGAAAATAAACCAAAATACCATGTGAGTGCAGCATACAGAAAATGTGGGATACAAGTAAAAAACAAACAAACTTTGAATTATTGGTATGAGTGAGGGAGAAGAATCCCAAGTATGTGGTATAGAACAGATATTCAACAAGTAGGGAGAAAAAAGCTTCACTAAATGGGAAAGTGCTATATATAATCAATAGAAAGGCATACAGAATACTAAACATACAAGATCATAAAACAAAATCTCCATGGCATACCATAGTTGAAACACTAAATATATGAAAAAATAAAGTGTATTGAAAGTTGCAAGAGGAAAAAATAGTCACATCAAGAAAAATCCATCATAATAGCAGCTGATTTCTCATGGCAACTCAGAAAGCTAGAAGAGCCTGGAGCAATGCATACTAAAAGACTACAATGTCGAGCTAGATTGATATACCCAGCAATGTTATCTGCGATAGATGAAGGGAAAAGAAAATCTTGTTATGATATAAACAGCCAGAAATAATTATATCCAAAGAACCAAACCTTAAGAAAATTAACAATACAACATTTTTGGCTGGAGAGATTAATAACTGAGAAACTTAAGATATATGAAGCATAATATTTAAAACACAAATCACCAAAGGAAAAACAAAAACACATGCACACACACACATACACACACACACACTCCAATATCACCATCAAAACTCACAACACAAAGACAACAAATAATACATACAATGCAATTATAACCTCAGTAGGAATAGTCTCAATTCTCCAAGCAACAGACACAGGCTGACAGAATAATTCCACAAATACTTTTTTAGGTTTGGTTTTCATGAATATAATTTTTTCAGGCTGTTTATATCATAACAAGATTTTCTTTATTTCTTTCTTTATGAAATTAATTTTTTATTGGATATTTTATTTCCATTTCAGATGTTATCCCTTTTCCCCATTTCCTTCTTACCTAGAAACCCCTATCCCATCCCTCTTTCTCCTACTTCTATAAGGATATGCCCCCCCCACCCACTCCCACTTCCCTGCCCTCGACTTTGGGGCATCCAGCCTTCATGGGACCAAAGACCTCCTCTCCCACTTATGCCTATCAAGGCCATTCTCCCTTACATATACAACTGGAGCCATGGGTCCCTCCCTATGTGTTCCCAGGCTGGTGGATTTAGAACTTGGGAGCTCTGGTTGGTTAGTATTGTTGCTCTTCCCATGGGGCCACAAACCCTTTTAACTTCTTCAGTCTTCTCTCTCACTCCTCCATTGGGAACCCCATGATCAGTTCAATGGTTAGCTGTGAGCATTCACCTCTGTATATGTCACACTCTGGCAGACCTCTAAGGAGACAGCTATATCAGGCTTCAGTCAGCATGTACTTCCTGGCATCCACATCAGCATCTGCCTTTGGTGACTGAACATGGGGTGGATACCCAGGTGGAACAGTCTCTGGACAGCCCCTCCTTCAGTTTCTGGCTTATGATTTGTCTCCATATTTGCTCCCATGAGTATTTTGTTACTCCTTCTAAGAAGGACAGAAAGCACCCACACTTTGGTCTTCCTTCTTCATGAGCTTCATGTGGTCTGTGAGTTGTATCTTGGATATTGCAAACTTTTGGGTTAATATCCATTTATCAGTGAGTGCATACTATGTGTGTTCTTTTGGGATTGGGTTACCTCACTCAAGATAATATTTTCTAGTTCCATCCATTTGCCTAAGAATTTCATGAATTCATTGTTTTTAATAGCTGAGTAATACTCCATTGTGTAAATGTACCATAATTTTTGTATTCATTCCTCTGTTGAAGGACATCTGGGTTCTATCCAGCTTCTGGCTATTATAAATAAAGCTGCTATGAAAATAGTGCACCATGTGTACTTGTTATATATTGGAGCATCTTTTGGGTATATGCCCAGGAGAGGTATAGCTGGGTCCTCGACAAAGGTCAATTCCAAGTGGAAAAAGGACCTTCATATAAAATGAGATACACTGAAACTAATAGAAGAGAAGGTGGGGAAGAGCCTCGAACACATGGTCACAGAGGAAAAGTTCTTGAACAGAACACCAATGACTTATGCTCTTAGAGCAAGAATTTACAAATGGGACCTCATAAAATGACAAAGCTTCTGTAAAGCAAAGGACACTGCCAATAGCAGAAAATGGTGACCAACAGATTGGGAAAAGATCTTAACCAATCTTATATCCAACAGAGGGCTAGTATCTAATATATACAAAGAACTCAAGAAACTAGACTCCAGACAACCAAATAATCCTATTAAAAATGGGATACAGAGCTAAACAAAGAATTCTCAGCTGAGGAAACCCAAGAAGCACCTAAAATGTTTGTTAGTAATCAGGGAAATGCAAATCAAAACAACTCTGAGATTTCACCTCACGCCAGTCAGAATGGCTAAGATCAAACCTCAGATGATAGCAGATGCTGGTGAGGATGTGGAGAAAGAGGAACACTCCTCTATTGTTGGTGGGATTGCAAACCACTCTGGAAATCAGTGTGGTGGTTCCTCAGAAAATTGGACATAAGATTTTCTTTTCCCTTAAAATATGTTAACTTTTCTAGGTATAACTATCTAGTGTTTATAAGTAAGAATCTGATCTATAAAGACAGCAAAACCTTAGAGTAAAAGAATGGAAACTTGTAATA